>JAOSBN010000009.1:22332970-22398554 GCA_027563595.1 Erythroxylum suave
ATTTATTAATTTTAAAAAATACAACAACAATTTTTTAAATTTATTTATAAAAAATTTAAAAATTGTATTAAAAGATCATACCAAAACGGCTCGCGGGTGGGCTAGGCGGGCGGAGCCATGAGCCTCTTCCCGGGCCTCCCCATTGGCGGGCCAGCCTTTTTTGGCCCGCCCGGGCCGTGGACCAAAATGGCCCAATGATATTTTTCAATGAGTCAAGCCGAGCCATCGTCAGCCCAGGCCCGGCCTGGCTCATTGACATCCCTAATTATTATGGCACCTAGTAGAAACAAGAAAAAGAGGATGGTAACTGTAGACAAAGCTTCTCCCACTTAACAACCAGCAATTACATCATCAAATGAAAAAAGTCAGCAACAACCTTTACCAACATCGTCTGCTAGTCATGAGGGATCTATAGGTCTGTTATTGTTAACCAAATATATTTACATTGATGCTGAAATTACTCAATACATATTTAGTGTGTTTTCTCATTATGATCTTTTTAAGGTTCCAATACTGGCATCAGAAAACAAGATAGAGGTAAGAAAAAAGGAGTTAAATTCAACTGATGAATATTGCAATAAACACCAAACTGTCTGTAACGATTGACCCCACGCAAAATCTCCCAATGGATAAGATCCAACTTGCAAAATTGGCCAGTGAGTTGGGCATCGTTGTGAGCAATGAGTTTCCTTGCCTTCAGCATATCAGCTAGTTGAAGGAAGACAACTTGCTCCAAAATGCTTTTGACAAAGTGTCAGTAATATTTCAATTCATTTTATTATATAAACTGTGATTTTACTTACAAAAAAGAATAACTTAACTTATATGTGTTTTTCACAAATGAAGCGAATATCGTTAATATCAACACGTTTGAGGTTTCAAGCAGTGTTAGTTCAATGTTGAAACAAAGGTTGAAAGATCATCGATATTGACTTCATAAATATCACCAGTATTTCCTTTCCAATGAATAGGCAAGGAGACATGTTCCAGAACGAGTGACTCCAAAAAATTGGAGTGGAATGTGTGATTATTGGACCTCAGTGAAGATTTAGCTCATAATACCTTTCATTAATTTTGTTTATACATCTCATGACTACTTCTCTTAATTTAGGAAAAGTGTGAGAAAGACAAAGTTAACAGAGCAAAAATGAAGACTCCTTATAAAACTGACTCCAGATCATTTGTTGTCATCCAACAACAATTTGTAAGTGTAATGTTTTCAATTTATTATTCTATTTCTTAACATAATAAATTATAATTGGTTATAATTTTTTAAATTCATATAATATAGCCAAACATATCTCCAAGGATAAGAGTGTGATAGGATTACACTGTACAAGCTGACACACTACAAAGAAGGTCAAAGCTGGATATCTGCAGAGGCACAAAGTAATTATGTAAGTACAAACAAATTAATATTACAATTTATTATGTAATATTAAGTAATAATTTTTTATTTAACTCGATTTTGTACTTTAAATTGTAGGACAAGATGCAGGAGTTGTTGCAGACGTCATTGTCTAAAGGGAATGAGACCAATTTCCTTTGTACAAGATCGGCCTATATCAAAGGTCCTGGGTATAGCCCTAAGCCTGTTGGTGCATTATTCGTCACGACCAGCTTGTATGACTGCGCTTCAAGAGGAGAACCAGCAACTAAAGGCTAAGTTAGACCGTAATATTAAAGAAGTGAACAAGCTTAAAAAGAAGTTTAAACAATTATTAGGTTCTGCATATATTAGTGGTTGTAACTCAAATGAAGACTCTTAGTTTGTAAATGATGTGTAAATTTTTTTTATACATAATGCATTCCATTTTATATGTTTATTTTATTTCAATTTATTATTATTTAAATAATATGTCACTAACATTAATTATAAAATGAATCATTTTTATATTCAAACTTTCTTTAAAATTGTAATAAATTAAAATAAAATTGTTTTTAACAATTATAATAACATTTAAATTCAAAATTAAATTTTATCACTAAATAATATTAGCTACCAAAACAAAATCATCACAAAAAGTTATTACCTAAGTTTACAAGAACGTCCCTAAAACATTTACCCACAACCAAAAATTAGTAGCGCAAACTATTCTGCTACTAAAACAAATCATCACTAAAAACTATTAGCTACCAAAACTAAATAGTCACAAAAGTTTTTACCTACGTTTGCAGCAATGTCTCTAAAAATATTTCCCTACGACAAACGATTAGTAGCTAAAACTATTCTGCTACCAAAAAGAAATCGTCACTAAAAATAATTACCTACGAATACAGTTTAGTAGGGAAAATCTTTTAGCTACGAAACAAAAATGTCACAAAACACTATGTATGATGTTATTTGTTCTCGTCAATTATATTTTTTATCGATGAATCTTTTGTGTCGAAAAAAGGTTTATGCGATGATTTTAATGAAACGTCGTAGATGTTGTTTTGCTACCGAGATTCAGCGACAATTAGGGTGATAATTGTTTTCCGTCGCAAATTAGTATTTGTGACGATGTGTTATTGTTTAGCGACGTTTATTTTCATCACTAAAAGTAGTGTTTGTTGTAGTTTATCATTATGAGGAAATCCACAAACACATAAGTAATATTCTATTCGAGATTCTCATAGTCGGGTCAATTTAGTAACTTATTATTTAATAATCACTCACACATTAGTTTAAGTATCTTCATACTTTAATTTAGGAGATCAGTTACTTTCTGTAAAAGAAAGAAACATAATGTGTGCTAGATTTACCATTTCAACAATATCCCATCTTGATGAAATTACAACTAGGAACAGTACGTAAATGTAAATTGAATATCACAATTACGAACTCTTCATAATTTTAATTACATAATAATTATTCCAAAGATTTTACTTTTAGTATTAAAACATTAAGTATAATTAAATTAATAAATAAAAATAAAGAAAGTTTTTCATTAATAAATAATAATATCATAGCATCCAATGAGTAGAGTTCTCTCTTGTCTGTCCCGAATTATATGACATGTCGTAATTGATAGAATTTTATCATTTAATTATGTGGCCTAGCATAATAAACATAATTTTGCATAAACCCCGATTAATTAGATGTCAAATTTCATACGTGTCATTGGACCTATGATCATGGGCTAGCTATAATAGGTAAGCTTAGCCCATGTTTATAGTGCACCGGAGGCCTTACTACTAGCCAACCTTAAATACAGTCTCCCCATTGAGAATTGTATGTGCGTTTTCAGGATTTGGAATAGCAATAGTCAATCCTCTGCATCTCTATCGCTCTACTTTACAGAAAATAACAATGGACTCGATGGCTCCTCAGTTTCCAAGTATTTGTCCATCTAATTATTAAATATTGCATATTACAATCATAGGGCTAATCTAATTGTATTGATTAATCATGCTATTAATCAATATTTCGTATAATTATTCTTTCAATTGGTATTAGAGCCTATTAACTCTAATTATGACTGCTGATTTGTGATAATTTTCAAGATTAGAAATTGAATTATTTGTTGGGTTTTCGGTTTTTTGTTAATCTATTTTCTTTGATGATATGTTTTGATATGGTGTCAACAAATTTTCTGCTTGTTTTGTTTAAAAACTCAGAACAACAAAATGAAAACGCAAACCGTAAAACCTAACATCCCTTTCGATTTCTTTCAAATATTTTTCCAGTAGCTTTTTCATGAAATTGATTCAGGGCTTTGATAGATCATTAAATTCTGAATCTAACGACACTAATTTCGTTCAAAATCGATGAAAATTGAGGGAGATATAGATATTTCTCCAACCGGGTCATGAACCGGGTTGAATCGACCCGATACCAGTCTTCCGGGTGACGCCTCCTCCCTTGGCCGTTTTGTCCCAAATTTTTCCATATTGTTCCATTTGCCCAGTTCTAATTTATAATATTTTGTTGGAATTTTTTGAAAAATAAAATTTTTTATTTTATTTTTCCCGAATTTTAAAATTAATAAATATATAATGTACTCTCCAAATTTTATCTTGAAAATTTTTGTACTTGTTTCTTGTATGTTTTGAGCTTATGGGGTCTTATATACTCTCACTGATAATATGGTTATGCACTAAAATAAATTTTGGATGCAGTTTATGCATATAATGTTAAATTATATGATTAATATGGTTAATTTTGTAATTGTGGTGCTAACTGAAACCTATGGGGCTATCTTGGAATCTGTCATTGGACTCTTGTCATTTATTTTTTGTAATTGTGTGCTTGCCTATCGTGAGACCAATTATCACAAAATGTTATTGTGATTTTGTTATTGGGCATACATTAGATACTATGTTAATGATGCACTTATCCTATCAGTTTGTCTTTATCAATGTGGTTTCTAAGGCTTTGTTTAATCCATTAAATTATGTCTTTGAGTTTTCAGTATCCTATCGATATTAGTTTTAGGGCATAATTTAATGTTTTGGGTGATCTGTGTTGTAATTCGAGACCCTTGGGTAAGATTGCAATTGCATGAGAACCTAGCTGTGTTATTTGCCTAATTTTACTATACATAGATACATTAGCTAAATCTCCCTGCATTGTATCAATTTCTAGTTTTAAATTCTTTGGTTAAGCTAAATGGAACCAATTAAGAGGACTGGCTTGAATCCTTGAATCGTTTTTTGGCTGTTTCAAATGTTGATGTTGCTCTCCTTGAGGATGAGCCTGCACAACCTACTGCTGAGTCTTCCACTGTAGATAAAGTCAAATATGATAAGTGGGTTCGTTCTAACAAGGTCTGTATGATGACCATCAAGTACACAATGGAGAAAACTATTAAAGAAAGCATCACTGAAACTAATAATGCCAAAAATTATCTCAAGGATGATGGTGAAAAATTCCAGAAGTTTGATATAACTAAAAAGTCTAATCTCTTGTCTTTTCTGTCTAAGACCAAGTATGATGGTGTGGGTGGTGTTCATGAGCATGTAATGAAGCTTGTGAACTAGTATAACAAGTTGAAGTCCATGAAAGTCGTACTGGGAGAGGATTATCTGATCTGGAAGTGTTTGACTCTCTTCCGTCTGAGTTTGATGTTCTCAGGACTACTTATCATGCTCAGAAAGATGAATGGAGCATTGATAAATTGATTTCCATTCTTATTTAAGAGGAGCATACTATGAAGACAGGACAGTCCCGCAGCATTCACCACACTTCTCATAAGAGTGGTGACAAGAAGAAATTTCATAGAAACAAACAGGGTAAGCCTTAATTTAAGAAGAAGAGGAATGATAAACATGCCTTACCTTTTAGGCTTGGAGAGTGTTCTGGTGCTAAGCCCAGGCCTGTTTTTAATGGAAGCTGCAACTTTGGGTATGAACATGGACATAGGCAGCGTGACTGTGAAAAGTTTCAGAATTGGTTGGCAAAGAACAAAGGTATACCTCAAATCTTTGTTTGTTTTGAATCAAATCTTGTTGATATTCCTCCTAATTCATAGTGGTTAGACACTGGTGCCACTATTCATGTAACGAACTCATTGCAGGAGTTTAAAAGCAGGCGAAGGCCAAATAAAGGGGAGTTGATAGTGCAACTTGGAGATGGATCTAATGTTAATGTTGAGCACATAGGAGTAGTTTCCTTGAAGTTGTGCGAAGGAATTTGATTTCAGTTTCTATTTTATACAGTTACGGATGCATTTTCCATATAATCAATAATGGTATTGTTTTGTACTATGATTCTGTTGTTGTTGGTTCTGCAATTATGCGTGATAGATTGTTTATGCTAATTGCTAATTCTTCTCGTTTTGACCGACCACATGATGATGTTAATGCTGTTGTTGGAAAGAAATATGGGAGAGTTACTGAAAAATCTTCTATGCTATGGCATAAACGGTTAGGACATATCTCTAAGGAGAGAATGGAGAGATTGATTAAGGAAACTATTTTACATGATCTAGATTTCTCTGATTTTGACACTTGTGTTGATTGCATAAAAGGTAAGTTTACAGCTAAAGTAAGAAAGGAGAAAATGATTAGGAAGGAGGAACCATTACAGATAATTCACACAGACATCTGTGGACCCATTATTCCAATTGCCAAGGGAGGCTATAGGTACTTCATCACCTTTATTGATGATTTTTCTTGGTATGGATGGGTTGAATTGTTGCACGAGAAATCCGAATCCTTGGATGCTTTTAAATAATTGAAAAATGTTATTGAATTAAAACTTGGGAAGCAGATTAAATGTGTAAGATCTGATAGAGGTGGTGAGTATTATGGTCGGTATGATGAAACTGGTAGAAACCCTTGCCCTTTTGCTAAATACTTACAAGATTATGGAATTTAGGCGTAATATACCATGCCTGGCACTCCTCAACAAAATAGGATTGCAAAGAAACGAAATCGTACTTTTATGGACATGGTGAGGTGTATGCTAAGTCACTCCACCTTACCAGAGCTCTTGTGGGGAGACTCTTTGAGGACTGCTGTTTATGTTCTCAATCATGTGCCTAGCAAATCTATACTAAAGACTCCTTTTGAGCTTATATTAGGAAAGAAGCTCAGTTTGAAGCATTTTCGTGTTTGGGGTTGTAAGGCTGAGGTAAGGATTTATAATCCTCAGCTAAAGAAGCTTGATCCTAGAACTATTTCAGGTTACTTTATTGGTTATCGTACTAGCTCAAGAGGTTTAAGATTCTATTGTCCCAATCACACTACTAGAGTCATTGAATCATATCGGGCTATTTAGTTTGAAGGAGACATAGAACATAATGAAAGACATAGTCTCGTGTAGTTGATTTCAGAGAGGATCATGTCATTATTCCTATACCTGTTATATTTCATCATGAGGCAATTCAGTCTCCTTTGATTCATGATGATGTTGTTGATCAAATAAATGATGTTGAAATTCCTCAATAGGTTGGCATTGATACTCAAGTCCCAGATGTGGATGTAGTTCCACTTAGGAGATCTGGAAGAATTCCTAAATCGACTAAATCTTCTAAATTTCGATACTATTATTTTTACTTAGAGGAGCATAATTCAATTTAGTTAAAGACTCAGATCCTATTTCTTATCATGATGCCATTTCTTGTCCTTGTAGTTCACAATGGTTGGCAGCCATGGAAGATGAGTTGGATTCTATGAGTATGAATGGCGTTTGGGATTTGGTGGAATTACCCAGTGGTTGTAAAACTGTTGGGTGTAAATGGGTCTTTAAGACTAAACGTAATGCTAGAGGTGAGATAGAAAGATTCAAAGCTAGACTTGTTGTAAAGGGGTATAACCAGAGGGAAGGTATAGACTATAATGAGACTTTTTCCCCAGTCTCTACTAAAGATTCATTGTGCATTGTGATGGCTTTGGTTGCTCATTTTGATTTGGAGCTCCATGAAATGGATGTGAAACTGCTTTCCTAAATGGTGATTTATATGAAGATGTATTCATAAATCAACTTGCTGGTTTTGTTGAGAAAGGTAAGGAACACATGGTATGCAAATTGAGAAAATTAATTTATGGGCTGAAACAAGCCTCCAGACAATAGTACTTGAATTTTGACCAAATAGTTTGCTCTCTTGGCTTCAAGGAAAATGTTGTTGATCAATGCATTTACTGGAAAAATAGTGGGAGAAAGTTTATTATTCTTGTCTTATATGTTGATGATATTCTTTTAGCCAGTAATGATCTGGATTTTCTTTCTGAGACTAAACAAATATTGACAACTCATTTTCATATGAAAGATCTTGACGATGCTTCTTTTGTTCTGGGCATTAAAATTCATCGTGATAGATCTCATGATGTTCTTGGTTTGTCTCAGAAAAGAAATATTGAAAGGATCTTGAATAGATTCAACATGAAGACTTGTAATCCTTGTAGTGCGCCCATCCAAAGGGTGGCAAACTCTCGAATAGCCAATGTCCTTAAAATGATAAAGATAAGTCAGAGATGGAAAAGATCTCATATGCTTTTGCTATTGGCAGTCTTATGTATGCTCAAGTTTGTAAATGTCCTAATATTGCTTTTGTTGTTAGTGTAATTGGGAGACACTTGAGCAACCCTGGTGTGGGTCATTGGCAAGTTGTAAAATGAGTTCTAAGGTATCTACAAGGTACTAAAGATTATATACTCACTTACAAGATGTCTGATCACCTTGAGGTGATAGGTTATTCTGATTCTGATTATGGTGGCTACCCTGATGATCACAAATCCACACCAGGATATATCTTTATGCTTGCTGGAGGAGCTGTATCTTGGAAAAGTGTTAAACAAATACTTACAACAACTTCAACTATGGAGGCAGAGTATGTGGCTTATTACGAAACTACTCGACAGCAATATGGTTGAGGAATTTCATTTCTGAACTTCATCTTGTGGAGAGTGTTTTTAAACCTTTAGCCATATATTGTGATAACTCTGTTGTAGTGGGCTTCTCTCAAATATGCAAGAACTCCAAGCGTTCGAAGTATTTTGATACAAAATATATGTTTGTTAGAGAGAAGGTTTAAGAATATCAGACTCGTATAGAGCATATACCTATCGATCTTATGGTGGCAGATCCTGCTTGACTGTTAAGTCTTTTGTGAATCATGTAACCCGCATGGATCTATTTAAACCTTTTGATGCATTGGATTAGTGGAAGTCTGTCTTTTATGTCTTTGTTTATATAGTAACATTGTATTTGACTATTTTGTTATTCAATCTAGAGATTTTTGTTTATAATTGTTGCTATTGTTGTTAGTATCACATATTTTCTGGAAATATTGCGCAGATACGTTTAAATATTTGTATATATATGACATTTTTGTTGGAGATATTTGTACCCAGTCTCATTTTGTTGTTTTGAGATATTTTGTTAAATCTCGGTTAGCATCTTGGGTGGATGCTTGGACCATTTTGTTTGGACTTGCACATACGGATCACCATTTTGTGTGCATTTCCTTACGATACATTCTGTTTCGGTCATCGAGGTATGGGTATCTTACATATATATTATCAGTACTCCTATCGGGTCGGATTTCTATACTCTTGAGGTACTTGTAACCTCATTTTGAACCTATGATTGAGAGATTATTAGCTCTATTTTGACATCCTATTATGGTCATATATTGTTATATTAATCTGGAGATTTGTTTCTATTGTTCATTGATGTTGGTTATGTTATCCAAGTGGGAGAATGATAGAATTTTATCATTTAATTATGTGGACTAGCATAATAAACATAATTTTGTACAAACCTCGATTAATTAGATGTCAAATTTCATATGTGTCATTGGACCTGTGACCATGGGCTTGCTATAATGGGTAGGCTTGGCCCATATTTATAGTGCATAGGAGGCCCTACTGCTAGCCAACCTTAAATATAATCGCACCCATTGAAAATTGTATGTGCATTTTCAAGGTTTGGAATAATAGTAGTCAATCATCTGCATCTCTGTTGCTCTGCTTTATAGAAAACAACAATGGACTCGATGGCTTCTCAATTTTTAGGTATTTATCTATCTAATTATTAAATATCATGTTACAATCATAGGGTTAATCTAATCGTATTGATTAATCATGCTATTAATCAATTATTTCGTTTAATTATTCTTTCATCAACGTGTGAGAATTACAACACATTAAGAATGCTGGTGTCATCGCCATCCCTTTTACAAGTCGGTGTTGTCTGGTGAGTGAGGTTAGGTTTTTGACAGGGCTCACGAAACGCTCCATTATCTGTAATCTGTTCGTGTCTGGTGTCCAGCCACGTACTTTCCTCCAAAAAGTGTTATTTGATATCTGACATCGCTTGTAAAGCTCAACAAAAACCGATTTATCGGAGGGCTTGAAAAGTTCTTGAAAGCCTACTTTTCATATGACAAACCTGAAGTTGTTTGCAACTTTCCTCATCCACGTTGCTTGTCCTTGATACTATGGTACGGGGTATAGAAGGCATCCCAATGCAGAAAAGAGATGTTTGGTCCTTCAGCTTAGCTTGCGTGTTTATAGGTACTAATCAGCACTGGCAAATCTGCCCGACCGGTTCTTTTTGTTTTCGGCCCAGAGTTAAAGCTCGATCCAATTTTATAACTTAGAATCTACTGAAACTACAAGCATTGTAGATTCACGTTGTGACTAAATTTAGTTTATACGAAAGCAAGGGAGGCGTTTATCTGTACAAAGTGGTTGAGCATAGGAGAGAAATTCGCGTTTCTTAATCAGAAAGACAAAAGTCCACGTCAAACCAATGAAGGGTGTTAATGATTTCCCTCTTCTCAATCATTTATTTTACTTCTAATCACATGCTTACCTTTCATACTCCTTTTTCAGTTTTCTAATATCCTGCCATGTCAACAACTATAGAACACCCAAAATGCTAGGTGTCACTCACATTTTAAAATGAACTAACAAAATGTTTAGTATAACAAACTCTAAGCACATAATAAATGGATTTTTGAAAAGTACATATTAACTTTATAATATGTATTTATGAAATTAAATAACAGGTTTGAACAACATCTCTGTCAAATTCTTCTTAATTAAACAATCCTAAGATACAACGACAAAAATGATAGTTCGGAATTTGACTTTGTAACTTGAAAGCATAGATGAAACGAAGAATTAAGGGAAGGCAACCGCTAGGAGTTAGAACAACCCCGCGTACAGATAGTGTACCACCACGGTGTCCATACTGCTCACTCCTTTTTTTTTTTGAAAAAACAATGAGGTTTCTATCACACCGAAAAAAAAAAAAGCGAGGTTGCTATCACATCGCGTAAGCCTATGTTTCATACATGTATATATAAGTTAGCACCATCACCAATCTTCTCTCATAATCATCTCCATCTCAAAACCCCTCCGTGAACATATATTCACTCCCTGTAATCTGCTACTACTATCCAACTCAAAGTTCCAATCTCTTGGATCACAAGGTCAAAACTTTTATCTTCTTTCACTATCCCTTTTGTTGTTGTAACTGATACGAGACAGCTACCAAAGCTAACATCGAAAAATGCCGAAGAAGAACAGCAACGTAGCTCAAAGAGCATGGAACCTCCTGCGACTAGCTTTGTTATGGTCAAGAAAGGGTGGGATTCTTAAGAGACATTTGATCATGGAACTACACGTTCCCAAGTTCCTTCAAACCCTTGGACGACCAACTCCAATATGACAAATCTTCTACGGAGAGCGTGAGCTTTCCTTCGACAAGACTCGCATGTCTCACGTCAAAATGAACAAGCCTGCTTCGATGCGATTTAGCTACCGTGCATAGCCCCACAAGCTGACTTTGATTACGATTTCGATGAAGTAAGCCAAGAACAAGATGGAAGGATGAGTTTTCTCAGATATGAATATGAGCCTTGTAAGGTTATGACCCCAGTTGACGAAGAAGGGATTGACTTGAGAGCTGAGAAGTTCATGGCTCAGTTCTACGAGCAAATGAGGCTTCAGAGACAAAAATCAATGTGCTGATCTATGCCAGGTAACAGGAAATCACTGTCCAGTTTCCAACTTCTAAGTACTTTCTGTATAAAAATTCAATATAATTTGCTTTTGGAGGCAATGCGACATTCTTGTAGATTCCGGAGGCTACAATTGGATACAACTTCTGTGATTTAATCTACTATTTCTTATCTTAAATACTTGAACCGCTAGTTCTGTGATTTCTCGAATAATTCATTTGCCAAGTCAACCTAAAGAAGATTCAATGCTAAACATTGCAGTGACCACACTACATCAGGTAAAACCAGGAGGAATGGTTTCGTCACTTCACATTTTACGTGACCCGCCAGTTCAATCTCGCAAAAATTTTCAACGTTCACAAAAATCTCATACAAGAAATATTTGAGCTAGCTGTCACCTGTCAACCTAACAAGCCAGAAGTTCCTGGCTAAAACACAAGGCTTCAAGTTCTTCACTGAAAATGACATCAAGTGCTTCCCTTCATCCTCTTGCTTACAAGTTACACATAGCAAAAATCCAGAACATCAATATCTATGCGCATCCCATATGCGGTCCTCCCTCAGGAAGCCACAGGCTATCAGTGACTGCTACATCATGCATTCTTGGTCCCTATATTATCTAGAATATCAACCAACACTCTTTGCAACCCTGTACCAATGGAAGGAGACATCATCTAGTTAGCTACCTGTCTTGCTAGCAAATTACTGTTGAAACTCAATGATTTCTTATGATGATTTTCAAGATAGCCTCGTCTCTATGGAAGAAAAGTCGCCACTGTGGACTATCTGAATTCACACAGCCCACAGGAAATTCATGAGATCAACCTATGTGAGATGTTAATGCTTAAAATCTCGTTGACAGAAAATAAATTGCTACATCGTAAGCATGAGTTGATTTCAATTTAATTACCTTCCATTCTGATGACTATCCGAATTCACACACCCCAGGAAATTCATAAGATCAACCTATGTGAGATGTTAATGCTTAAAATCTCGTTGACAGAAAACAAATTGCTACCTCATAAGCATGAATTGATTTCAATTTAATTACCTTCCATTCTGATGACTATTGAGATATGCTTCCAACTGTCCAGCTGCTGCCAGTATAAGACCTATAATGCAAATGCATTGCGCTAAGTACTCACCAGTAAATGTAAATCCTAGAAATCTCAGATATTACAAACACGACAAAAGCATTGGAAAAACAATGAATCTGTTGTTTCATAGAGAAGGCATCAAAGTTTTCACCAAGTATGTTCCATGTTGCAGAACAGCACTAACACACTTGATGCACAAGGTCTTTTAAGTACCTAAAAATAGAGCTGAGGGCCTTCTAGGTCGTGATTTGAATTCCGGATGGAATTGCACACCTACATAAAAGGGATGGTTTGGAAGCTCCAAAATCTACAAAGGAAGAGGAAAAATGAGCCAATAATCCTTTTTTGTCTGTCCAACAAAATTTGATTTCTCTAAGCAGATAGGATTCAGCTCAACCCCAGAAAAATAACTTGTCTTGAAAGATATAATAGCAACCATAAAATCTCAAACCAGCAGCAGGACCATTATAAGTATATTGCCCAAAAGGGGGAAAAACAAATTGGTAACGACTTTAAACTTATTGGCCAGAAGACCAACCTCCATCCTCTTTCCTGTTACATCCTTCCCAACAAACTTTAGGCCCTTCTCCTCCAGAACATCAATTACATCGGGATTTACCTGCACCAAAGAGATGACTTATCTTCCGGTGGAGATTTTAAGAAAGCGTGTATCACATCTCCATCCTTCCTAAATCATGCAACTAACCTCGTATCTATGTCTATGCCTCTCATCTATGTACTCTGCATTACCATACCTAGCAAATAAGTATAGTGAATCAAACATCAAAACAAACAAAAATATAGAAACATGCATCATGTAGAACATATGCATGGTGTTCTACTTGTTCCAGGAGCAACTATCTCAAACGAATGACTACAGATAATAAAATACAGAAAGGCAATATGGAATTATGAGCCTATATTCTCAGTAATATGTGCCATACAGTTTTGCAGTTATGCAATCAGGGGTCTGCAATAGTGTTTTTCGAGATCCTAGCCTCATTGTGCTTCCCATATGTGTTCTTGAACCCTGCATTTAATATTAAATTACATGAAGCAAATGGTTGCAATTGATACATGTAAATTATTAAGTCTCAAGTAAATTAGTATGTAAAAGATTAGACCTCAAGTATATTGCATACCTCAGGCATAAAAATTACAACAGGATCAGACGTTTGGCTTTCGAACTCAGTGCTGTTTGCCTTTTCTCGGCCCAGAACCTGATCCAAAAGAATTGAGGTAAGTTATTACCAGATCAATAGACAAATTCATTTAGAAACAGAAGTACATACAGATCTAGCAAACTCAATCACAGAAATCTGCATGCCCAAGCAGATTCCTAAATAAGGGATACGGTTTTCTCTGGCATATTTTGCAGCCAATATCATTCCTCTCACACCACGATCTCCAAACCCACCAGGAACTAAAACACAAGCAGCACCCTGCAAATGAAAAATGCCAACAAATCAGCGCCAAAGAGACTTAACTTCCCAAGATATAATTTTATTAGCCACTGTACTATACCCTAACTTCTGCTTTCCTTTCTTAAATAATTAATTTGTTACTTGAAAAGAAAGGTGAAAATTGTTGGGACCATTTTGCCAACCATACACTTTCAAAAGGTCAACACCAGGTCAATGAAAGTTTTAAGGAAAGAAGAATAATCTATGAAAGTTAGGCTAGATGGGAAATTTAAATGTTCTGAAGAAGCATTACCCTCAGGGTCTCCCATGCAGCAGCATGAGCCTCTGGTGTCTGCATACAGCAGATAAATTTTCATGAGGAAAAGAGAATAATAAGCAGATTATAACAATAGCATAGAAAATTGCGAATAGCAACAATTCATTACTGATATTGCACTGTCATCTTCAAGATCAGAAGCTGCAATCCAATCAATTGATGGCTTCAATGAGCATGCAATACAAGCATGTAGAAGGGCCTGTGAGTAAAACAAATTACACAATGCCAATATTCAATTGCAATAAAAATATGAGCAATGGAAAAAAAAAAAAGATATTATGAGATCAGAGTAGAAAGACCATAGTCAACAAGGAAAAACACTACCAATATAAGCCTAGAATTCAAGTAATCTGATAAACATAAAGATGCTTCTCTTCGTTGCTTAAAACTATAAGTTCTATCCTATATATCGGCATTAAAACCGACGAGAAAAAAAATTACATCCATTTCAAGCAGTAGAATAACACACATATCACTAACCCTTATGCATTCAAAAACTGGAAGCCACATTATGACTTTCACTGACCATCAAAACGTTTGTAACAAACCTTAATGACAGAGAGGTAAGAATCTGTAAGGCCAACATATTTCCCCACCATTGCAATCCGAACCTGCAAATTTCGACATCCTATTGTCACAAGAACCAAACAATACTGATCAAACAAGTGGCCAACAAGCGGGTTAGTGATAATACTAACAGATTTGGTAAGATTGTCATAACTCTCAGCCATCTGGGTCCAATCTTGTAAATTGGGTGGTGTCGCAATGCTGAAACAGATTCCATTTACATTCAGTTAATAAAACCAACATCCCTGCACTCAGTACCTTGCTCAGAGTAAGAAGTATCTTTTTTCTTAAAGGTTTTCGTTTTTTCAATTGGCAGCTATCCTTGTATGATCATCCATCAAAATATTAACAATGGCTCAAGTCTAAGCTATGTATGAAATGGCCACAACAAAATTTGATAATCCACAAACAATCAGCTTTACTAATGAAAGATTAGCACAAACTTGAAAAAGCCTTACTGTAAATGATTTGATCTCCAAATTAAATCCTGATATCTCGAAAAGGACAATCAATATCTAACCTGAGTAAATCTAGCTGCTTTAGAATCGTATCATGGGCATTTTGGCTCTGCGAAAGGATAGCATGTTAAAGAAGCTAACATAATTCTTTGATGTATAATGTATTTGAAGCTTTGATATGACCAGAGAACTGCTATTCAACCCACCCTAAGTAACAAAGGAACATGCCAGATGTTTGGAACATCATGAATGTTCAGAATATTTGCAGCCTGCAGAAGCCATTACAAGAGACATAACAATCTCAAAGAAACTAGCTGTGTTGCCATTATGAAGGAAAAAACAAAGGCTTCCCAATATTACCGGAACATGGCAAAACTGTGAGAGTTTAGCCTTCGTATTTTCCAATAGAGGCTGCATTTATTTAGCAAGAGTTACTGTACACTCAAAATTGTCAAATTAGAAAAACTACTTTGTGAAGAATGGAGCAGCTGCACAACAGGTAAAGGTAGTTATAATCCAAGAAAGAAATTCAGAGTGATTATTCCAAAATGATAGGAACATATTAATAAAAGTTAGGTAAATAAAATCTTGGGCAGTAAAATGTATCTGCAGGGCCCCATAAAAAGATGAACATCTACAACAGAAATGCTAGCAACAATTTGGAATTTCAGTAGCCTCCTGAAAACAATACTAGTGCAATCAAAAACTAAAATTAAAAAAAGGAAACTGATAGCTTTAAGAATGAATATGAATTCAGTACTGATCCAAAATGTCAAGAAAAGAATCTTCATCCAAATTCCAGTACTTAACACCTTGGCATATGCATAAATTTGAGCAAAGAAAACAAAGTACCTGAGCTGAGCGACACGCCAGAAGATGGGGAGTCAAACCCAATGCTCTCAATTCACGGACACTATGTTGTGTGGGTTTAGTTTTCTAGATGCATATAAACAGAATTAAAGTCATCCAAGGAGGAATACCATCTACTTAGGCCTCTAGAAAGTATTATATCAAGATTTCACATAATAAAAATATGCAGAAAATTACTTGCTCACCAACAACGCCCAGCACAGGTATCAGGCTCACATGAATGAGGCAGAAGTTATCTTGACCTGAAAAATGGTTAGAAAATTAAAAAATTACTACAGCAAAAACTAATCATGTATGTGATTAAAGACGCAGTAATCAGTTTAAGCTTACCAACTGAAAAGGACAACTGTCGCAGAGCCTCAATGAACGGCATAGATTCAATGTCACCTAAAAGACACCAAACCAAAATTAAATAGACATAAAATATGTCTATTAATCAATAACAATTTTAACTTTGTGGACATGTAAGATCCTAACACATAGTTCTTACCAACAGTTCCTCCCAACTCAATCACACACACATCTGCAGCACCCTCCTTTCCATCCACCGGAATCACTGCAACCGACTCAATCCAATCCTTAATGGCATCAGTGATGTGAGGTACTACCTGCATTTAAAATGTCTGTGTTTTAGAGACCTAGCTAAATATTGACCGTATCTGCTAAAAGAAAAGAAAAAAAAAACTAAACGAAACCAAATAGACTAACAGGTTCACCTGAACAGTCTTTCCAAGATAATGACCTCTCCGTTCCTTCTCAATGACAGACTGAACAAAGATTATAGAGAATCAACCAGCTAACCACATATCGCAGAGAACTCAAAAATCAATATAAGGTCTAAGTTAAAATTGAGTACCTGAAATATCTTTCCGGTGGTGATGTTGTTATCTTTCGTCAGAGTTAAGTCAAGGAATCGCTCATAGTTCCCCAAATCTAAGTCAACCTTTCAAAAGACACCCAGTTACAGAACCCTTTCAATACATTCACATTACATCTCTACCCACAACTGATATACGTGAAAAACAGCAACAGATACAAACCTCTCCGCCATCATCCAAAACAAAAACCTCTCCATGTTCAAAGGGGGACATGGTACCAGCATCAGTATTCAGATAAGGGTCTGCAGTACATAATACAACAGAAACATCAGATCATCAAAGACAAAAAGAATACACAAAAAGAAGAATGAAAGTTCCAATCTTGACAAAACTCCATCACCAAACTATGCAATTCGAAACCAAGAATTCCCAACTGAGGCATCAAACAGAACAGAAACTACAAATAGCAAGGAAGGCACATTCAAGCAAATTTAAGGAACCTATTTTAATAGAGGTCACCCGAAGGCTGCAAGCCTTGAGAACAACGCCGATGCTACTGGCAGTGACGCCTTTGCCGAGCCCACTCACAACTCCTCCGGTCACAACCACGTACTTCATTTTTCTCGCTAGGTCTCTTTCGCTTTGACTTGGGCAGTTTACTTGAGTTTCAGAGTGTAGGCAAAATGTTTGTGTTAATGTCGGAGCGGAAAATCTATACGTTGAGGTCGCGAAGCTGTCGTTTCGGAATCGTAATAGACCTAAAACAGAAGAATGCAGTGTTGTAGCAGTTGTAGTTGTTGTTACGGATTTATCAAGAAAGCATCTAAACATAGCTCCACTCCAATTTTGATGCTTTCTTCGATACCTGATACTTCAATTAAAAGATCGAAAGCCCTGCCAGTGCGCACTCTAATAATTTCTTGTTCTATTCGCTTTATTATTAAAATATATAATTTTATTTAAACATAAAATAGTATTTTTTAAATAAATCTTCGAACTAAACCCAAAAATAAAGATCGCAATGATGGGGCTAAATCTAGTGTTTTCAATCTGTGGACTCATAAGTCAAGCCTAATTTGTTTATTTAGAAGAATTAGATTTTGATAAATCTAAGTTTGAACGATTTAAATTCAGACTTAATTAAAAAAATTAATTTTAAAAATTAGCATGTCATCCCTTCTTAAGTTAATTTGGTAAATCTCAAAGCAGGTTATTTTTGAGTTGGTCAATTTTTAATATTGGTAAGTAACTGCTTATTTTTTTCATTACTTTTAAGACGAAACTAATCTAACATATTTGATAATTAATAATCAATAAGGCTTGATCACTTTTTTTTTTGGGTACTCCCACGGGGTGTCCCAGGTCCACGTTCAGACTAATCTCCGTTCGCACTGGGTCAGCCCGTTGAGGGTCAAGTGCTGGCCAAACAAATTTTTCTATGCCCAGGGCTCGAACTCGAGACCTCTAGTTAAGGGATGAGAATACTAAACCACTCATACCAACATGTTTGGTTTAAGGCTTGATCACTTTAATTCGGCGTGAATAAGGACATTATTACTCTCAAGACTTTGATTGCATGATTGTCGTTATTATAAGAAAACTATTTTCATAATGAAATTTATAAATATTAGTTACAATTATGTATTAACTAAATTATTAAATATGTAAAATGATTCGTAAACCACATATTTTAAATAAATTATTTGAGTAAGTCAAACTAAATTAAATTAATAAATTCTAATATATTTTCATTTTCGATCAAACCTTGTATCAAACCTTTAACTCGACAAAAATAAGGAGTACTTGAGAAGCCTCTCACACCAAGTTGGTTCAACCCCAAAGGAAACTTTAGGCTATGTTTGGTTCGATGTAAAGTTTTTAATGAAATGGAATAGAATATAACAAAATGAAATAGTTTATAATGTAATAAAATGTAAATGAATGTAATATTAAAAAATTATTAGTTGAGAGAGATGGAAAGATTTACAATATAATGTAGTAAAATGTTGTTTAGATGAAAGACTTATAATGTAATATAGTGTAAAGTTATTTATCATTTTATATTCTATCGTAAACCTCTTAAATCAGAAGTTTACTGTTTAGGATAAAATTGAATGTAATATAAAACTCCCTTGTTTCATCTTATTTTATTATAAAATCTTTTCTTAAATGTAAAATAATATTACATGTTGTTTCATTTTCCTATAAAACCTCAACAAAAAAAAGGGCACAGCTTAAGAATACTTTAAAAGGTGCTTATAAATAAAAGGCTTGTTAGTCACTGAAATTGGCATCGGCAACGGCAATAAAAGCCAAGGCAAAAACTGGAAGCGGAAAGTGAAGATTTGGAGGGTTGTCAGTTGTCACTTGCCTTTGCCTATGCAAAAGAAGCAGTATCTATTGTGGGAGAAGGCCCACCTAAGAAAGAGTCCAGATTTTCTATCTAATTTTATGGTGTCTTATTTTGTCCCATAAATTTCAGCTATTCATTTATATGGGTCCCGCATTTATTTATGCGGAATCTCCAGATCCTCTATCTAATTTTATGGTATCTTATTATGTCCCATAAATCTCAGTCATTCATTTATACGGGTTCCGCATTTATTTATATGGGACCTGCATAAATGAATGGTTGAGAATCAGAGGATAGAATAAGACACCATAAAATTGGACAGAGGATCTTGTCTCTCCAGGAAAAGGATAGAAAAGATGCCTTCTCTTGATTTATCTATTTTATCTTTTTTTCACGAGACTTACTTTTAACATTTATAAAGAATAACAATAGATAAGATAGGAAACTTTTTACTTTACTTAAACCTTATAATAACATTAATAACAGCTCTACGTTGAGAGTTAGTTCACTGTTTAATGACTAACGTTGTCTTAAATTTTTTTCCACGAAGAGTAGTATCTTTTAGATACATATTAAGTATTTGGATTGATCACTGTTAAGACTTTAATATAACATGTAGAGCAGTCTTTACTACGCACCCAGGATCGTCTGTGAATGGATTAAAAATGAAGAAATGCTTTTGGTTTCATCTGATCTTTGAAAGTTTTTTTCTGCTACCAGATGCACTCAAAATCCCCTAGTTTCTTTTCAAAGATTGATCACTGGCTCGAGTTCTAAGTCTTTTTGTGGTTTGCTCAGAACACGAGGGCTCTTAATGAGTCAGAGCTCTCAAATACTCGCGAATTACCTTGCTACCACAGGAGACCCCCCATATATATATATATATAAGCTTCCATATCGGACTTCCCCATCACAAGACCGATACGGTCTAGGTCCACACTAAAAGGGATCCATTTTCTACCCGGACTTTGACCCATTAATTTAGATCATTTATTGGGTCACCTTATTACCTTTAATTGGATCAAATTGTGTTGTTTAATCGGTAAGTTATTGAAAAACGAAATAGCAATTAATAACTGTCCATTAAAGAGGAAAATGACATAATTGCCTAACAATCTCCCCCTTGGACAGGTATTAATTGTAGTTTAAGCTTAGTTTTAAAAACAGTTTGAAAAATCCAGTTAAGTCATGCTACTGTAATGGTACTAAAAGTTTTTAAAAAATCATTTGATCCAAGGTAATGGAAGTCCTACATTTTGTCCCGCAAGACTTTCGATAACGGAAGGTATCAGACACATATATCATATGTGACACAAGTCTAATATAATCACAAATACCTAATACCTCACTAACATGAATGGGAAAATCGAGTGTGGTAAACTACGATGATACCCTTATGTTCTAATATATATTATCTTCTTCTATAGATCTCAATTTCTCTAACTTTATGCTGAATCGCAATAGAGAAATTTAATTTTCCCCCACTAGATGCTAAACAGCATTAGAGAAAACTTATTTCCCCTCTTATTGGAGGAAACCTTTATAGGATTAAAAACTTATATCCCCTTATGTCATTTGAGACTTTAAGGATATCCATATAAACTTAATGTGTATAATGACATAAGTTCAAGGTCAATCTTTATTGATACCCAATGACCTTCAAATGCTTAAGATCAACACAAATCTTAAGACTTTCATATGTATTATGACTACATGCAAAACATTTATAACTGAGAAAACATGGCCATATTACTAATATATACAATACTGTCATAATACAACCAATGTACAAAGGTTTAAGGAGCAAAAGAAAGTGATCCCTAACTACTGCTGTCAAAAGACTTCAACACCCCCATATTGGATACATGTCTAGAAAATACTGGTGGGCAAAGTCCTTTAGTCAGCGGATCAGCTAACATGTCTTCAGTCTTGATGTGCTCCACTGCAACGTCACCCTTCTAAATCAGCTCTTTTATGGTCAAATACTTGCCCTCTAGATGCTTAGACCATGTGATATTCTTGTTGTTGTTACTAAACAACACTGCAGCAAGATTATCATAGTACAATTGTATAGGTCTAGCAATCGAATCCATCACAAATAACTTAGAAATCATGTTTCTGAGCCAAGCCGCTTGTGTAGCAGTTCCATAACATGCAACAAACTCTGCATGCATGGTCGAGGAAGTAACCAGCATCTGCTTGACACTCTTCCATGATACTGCACCATTTGCTAACATAAAAATGTATCCTGACGTGGACTTATGGTCATCTGGACACATGACAAAGTCTGAGTCCGTATACCCTGTGAGGTTTAGATTGTCAACTTTCCTATATGTCAACATATAATCCTTGGTACCTTTAAGGTATCTTAACACTCGTTTGACTGCATTCCAATGGCCCACACCTGGATTAGCCAGATATCAACCTAGCAGTCCAACAACAAATGCAATGTCCGGTCTAGTGCACACCTAGGCATACATTAGGTTACCAACAGCACTAGAATACGGAACATTCTTCACAGCCTCTCTTTCAACTTCATTCTTTGGACATTGTGCCAAAGATAATCTCTCTCCATGAGAGATGGGTGCTACAATAGGTCTACATTCAGTTATATTAAACCTTTGTAGTACTCGCTTAATGTATGCTCTTTGTAAGAGACTTAGTCTGTGTTGAAATCTGTCTCGGTGAATCTGTATACCGAGGACAAAAGATGCTTTACCTAAATCCTTCATATCGAAATGTCTGGCCAATAGTTGCTTAACTTTATGCAATATGGTCAAATCATTTGATGCGAGCAAGATATCATCAACATACAAAAGTAAGAAGATGACTTTGCTCCCCCTGACCTTATGGTATAAGCATCTTTTGACTTTGTTTTTCACAAAGCCGAATGAGATTAATACCTCGTCAAACTTTAGGTACCATTGCTTAGAAGCTTGCTTCAGACCATAGATTGATTTATTCTTACTTTGTCAGCTGCATCTTGATCTTAAAAACCTTCAAGTTGTACCATATAGACCTCTTTATAAAGGTCGCCATTCAAGAAGGTGGTCTTCACGTCCATCTGATGGAGCTCCACATCATAATGAGCCACTAATGCCATGATCACTCTAAATGCATCCTTTGAGGACACAGGAGAGAAGGTGACATTGAAGTCAATTCCTTCTCTCTGAGTGAACCCTCTAGCAACTAGACGTGCCTTAAACAGCTCAACTTGACCCTGTGCGTCCTTCTTGGTCTTAAACAACCATTTGCAACTGACAAGTCTGTAATGTTGAGGTAAATCAACAAGCTCCCACACTTTATTATACCTCATGACTTGCATCTCGTTCTTCATTACTTCCCACCACTTATCCGCATGGGGTCCAGAAATGACCTCTGTAAAAGTAACTGGATCCTTTACATGTCCGATATCATAGTCTTGTTCACCTAAATAGACTATGTAGTCTGATGAAATGGCAGGTCGCCTCTCTCTAGTGGATCTGCGCAGCTGTACAGGCTCTTGTACCTTAGAAACCTCCCCCTAAACAGGTGTAGGTTCCTATACCTGCATAGGCTGAAGACTGGGGCCCAAGTCCACTAGAGCTGACTGTATGAGAGGTTGATACAATATGGTTGTTGTATCAATCCTGCTAACTTCTGGAGGTTGTGATGGTCCTCCCTCATCATAAACATCGAATTCCAAGAACTTTTCCGTCTGTGATTCCACAATTTTGGCTCCTCCCTCTCTACAATAGAATCTGTAGCCCTTAGAGTGGTTGGGGTAACCTACAAAATAGCAACGAGTTGAACGAGGTTGCAATTTATTTTCATAAGGATTATATAATCTTACCTCAGCAGGGCAGCCCCATACATAAAAGTGTGCAAGGCTTAGCTTTCTCCCAACCCAAAGCTCAAAAGGCGCCTTTGACACTGACTTGCTCGGGACTCTATTTAAGATGTATAATGTCGTCTTTATGGCTTCACCCCATAAGTACTCAGGTAAGCTAGTCCTGCTCTGCATCGACCTCATCATGTCCTTTAGGGTGTGATTGCGCCTTTCAGCCACACCATTTTGCTCAGGACTACTTGGCATAGTGAACTGTGCCACTATTCCAACTGACTCCAAGTACCTGGCAAACGGACCCTTTTCTTATCCTGTGACTCCATGTCTGCCATAGTAGTCCCCTCCTATATCAGATCTGACAACCTTTATTGATCTTCCCAATTGGTTCTCAACTTCAATCTTAAAGATCTTGAATTTATCAAGAACTTCAAACTTCTCATTAAGCAGGAACACATATCCATATTAGGAATGAACATCTATAAATGTCAAAAAATATCTCGCATTGCATATTGCAATAGTGTATGGACCACTAACATCTGTATGTATGAGATCCAATAAGCCCAAAGCATGAGTCAACTTGCCTCTGTAACAATCGATACATGTCTCCAGGTCACTAAAGTCTAGAGTTAGGAGAATGTTATCCTTTATCAGTCTCTCAACCCTTTCTCTAGAAATGTGGCCAAGACGTTTGTGCCACAACATGTACGATGTGTCCTTTATGGAGGTCCTCTTTTGAGTAACAGGTTCAGCAACATATGAAGAAGCATACATATCATTAGGAGCAAGACACATACTGTAAAGACCGTATGATAAGAAGGTCGTACCGATATGTCTTCTATTGATAGAAATATTAAAAATCGTACTATCAAATGCAAAACGATAACCTTCCTTGTCCAAAACTGATATAGATATCAGATTCTACCTAAAAGACAGTATATAAAAAGTGTCTCGTAGGCACAAAACATAAGCAGCTATTGAGGTTTAACCCTATGTCTCCTACATATAATACATCAACCTCCTCATTGTTGTCGACCATCAGTTTTTGCTCCCCCTTTAATGGCCCTCTCCTGGAGATGAACCCCTGCATAGTGAAAGCAACATGGTTAGAAGCCCCACTATTAACCACCAAGAACTTGATGTGGTTATAACAACATTGGATTCATGAATCATGTAGGCCGAGGAGTTACTTGACATATCCTGTTTGACCTTCCAGAGTTTGTACTTCTGGCAGTTGGACTTCCTATGCCCCTTCTTCTTATAGAAGAAGTATCTCATGGCCTTAAGGTCATGTGGTCCCTTTACAATGCTAGATTGTCCACTTTGAATTTGAGGAGAGGGTTTAGTAGTCTTACCTTTTCCTTTGCCGTTAGATTACTGGGGTTCGGCCTTTCCCTTGCCTTTAGTTGATGCTTATAAGGCTATATGAGGAGAACTTGTCATCTTTTCCTCTGTTGCAACGCACTGGGAAATTAGGGCATTAATGTCCTAAGTCTCATCCAGTGAGATGTAGGTTGTAACCAACGAATCAAACTCATCAGGAAGAGAATACAGTGCTAGATGCACCATCAAGTCATCAACGATTAGAATATCCAGTGCCTTCAATTTGCTCTAAAGATGCACCATCCGAATGATATAGTCTCTGACGCCTCCTTCCCCAGTGTACCTCATAGAGAAAAGTTCTTTAACTAAGGCCATCTTTTCAACATTAGAAGAGACTCTGTACCTTTAGGAGATGCTTTCTATGAACTCCTTTGCCACTGTAGTTTCTGCAAGTCCACTCAGCAGAACCGTCCTCTTAATGGTCAAATAGCATAGCTTATTTAACCTCTCCCAGGTGGCCATTACTGCTTTCTCTGCTTCAGTGCTAGTATCTGTGAGTGGAGGAGGGCGCTCAATGTGCATTGCTAGGCTGATGTCCACTATCTCCAGCGCGAACTCCACGTCCTCCTTCCATTTCTTATAATTGAAACCAGTCAAGGTTTCAATGGTGACAACATTGTTGTTGACTGAGAAGGTGACTGCAAAACAATAAAGACAATGTCTATATCAATAAAAATGCAGGACAACAGCGATACTATTAAATATTAAAAGTATCTATACCAAGAATCTAATCACACATATTATGAAACACCTTTGGGCTAAATACATAATACATGCAATCAAACACTCACATAAAAGTGATCAAAGTGCAAATCATTAACTCTCATAACACTACCACCTTTGGGCGAATAGATCATTTAAGTAATGATCTTCCTCTATCAAATGCTTTTATGCACATCTCAAAACTTTATGTAAGGCTAACAGCTTTGGCTAGAATAGCCAATCATAAAGCCAGAGACATCCCCCAACATGAAAGAAGGACAATCTAAAATATTGACTTGAAAGGCCACTTTGGTGACTGCAATCTCATCGGTATCCTAGAAAGTCTGCTAACACAAGGGACACTATTTTATGTCATCCTCGCAGTCTGTATGGGCATAGTGTGTGTGAATATTGATTATAAATACAAAGCCAGATGCACAATCAAATAATCATACATACAAACTGAAAACACTGTCCTCAACTTTATTTGAGATTTTATTTTAAAATTCTCAATCAGAGTGTCCATCATACTTTACCAAATACTGAACCAGTCACACGAGACATTTTAAGTGTCTCCTTTATGTGTCGTTCGATGTATGAAAATGCACTTTAAATCAACTTTAAAAAAGCTTTCAAGGTTTTCTGGAATTCAATTACCAATGTAATAAGTTCAGAAAAATTTAAAAATCACCTTAAAAATTTCCCAAACCCGAAAACCAACCTAAAAATGCCCCGAATAGCTTTATGGGAATTTTCAAAAAATTTTTTAAAGATTACTGTGCATGGACCATACGACTGACGTCAACCGCTGGCGTGCCTGCCACGTTTGTGCGCGTGGCAGGGGGCGGGGGGCGCATGCGCTGCATGCATAACACGCGTTGCCGAATGGGTGATGCTACGCGTGTGCTGCCTGACAATGTGCTATTGGCGCATGCACCGCACGCTCCCGCGTCACCACCACACCCCCGCTATTGTAACGGGGTTAGGTGCATACGGTGCCCGCGCTTGACGCTCACAATGGGGACTATTTTTAGCCACCCGGAGTGTCGTTTTTCGTTCCGTTTGGACCGTTTGGACCCATTTTTCGTGGCAAATAAACCTTAAACCACTTCTATGGGATTAATCAGGCCAAATAGCCAAAAAATAAATCAAAACTAGGAGAGAGAGAGAGGAGAGATAAAAATAAAAAATCTTCATTTTGGCTAATCTAGTCACGTAATTGCTCTGATATCACGTGTAACGCATAGAGCAGGCTTTACTATGCACCCAGGATCGTCCGTGAATGAATTAAAAATGAAGAAATGTTTTTGGTTCCATCTGATCTTTGGAAGCTTTTTTCTGCTACCAGATGCACTCAAAATCCCCTGGTTCCTTTTCGAAGATTGATCACTGGCTCGAGTTCTAGGTCTTTCTGTGATTTGCTCAGAACACGGGCGCTCTTAATAGGTCGAAGCTCTCAAATGCTCGCGAATTACCTTCCTACCACAGGAGACCCCCCATATATATATATAAGCTTCCATATCAGGCTTTCCCATCACAAGGTTGATACGATTCAGGTCTATACTGAAAGGGACCCATTTTCCACCCTGACTTCGACTAATTAATGTAGATCATTTATTGGGCCACCTTATTACCTTTAATTGGATCAAATTGTGTTGCTTAACTGGTAATTTATTGAAAAACGAAATCGCAATTAATAACTGTCCATTAAAGAGGAAATGACAAAATTGCCCATAGGGGTAAAATTGTCTAACAATTAAGTCTAAATGTGATGCTTTCAAAAGTTTATAAACCATAATTAACCAAATATTTTCTAAAGTTTATCATTAATCATCAAATTCTTCATTATTTCTAAAAGAGTGAATGCACAATTACTGGAACTATTACGTTCAAAAATATATACAATCAAAAACTTTACATGATTAAACTGTCGGCCCCACCTAAACTCCACTTGATCCACCCTATACTCTGGGGTTATCAGTGATCACTCGATCTCCTAAAAAATAAAATGACAAGGGAGGAGCTGCTTACTCAATAAGGATAACTGATCATACCTTTAAAATCAAATACCTTTAGAAATAATTATAAAAGTTAATCAACTAATTAAATAACATATACAATACATATATACACAACAACACTCTGTCTAATCCAAACAATTAACAAACATCTCAAAATTTTTTCCAAATTATGATTAACACATATATTAATTATAACTGTCATTTATGTTTTATTCCAATATTTAACTGATTTCATAGGCTCTATTTAACCTAGTAGGAGTACATTCAATGGTCTACTGGCTTATCTTATCATAATCTCTCATTGGTGGAAACGTAATTAAATGTATAAATATTGACATATGATATCTTGATTTCTCAAGCTTCACCTCGGTACTACTCCAATACCTACCCATTGACACAGGATATCCCCGGGACTCAGGATATCTTGGTATCACTCTAGTATCTAGTCATCAGCATAGGGCATTCCTGGAACTCAGGATGTTTTGATATCTACTCCACGGACAGATACCTAGCCACCACTCACTCATATCAACTCAACCTACCATCGAATGTAACTTATCCTAGGCAAGCCATTGATTCTCAATTTTCACCAATTATCCACAATTATCCATCAGTCTCTACTTAATTAACCCATTTCTCGTCAATTTAACAAGCAATACATCAAATAAAATGTCACAAAATATAACAATGAAGCACCTTATACTACATTAATTATTTGATAATTAAAGTAAATATGATTCATTTATGTAAATATTAATCATTAATTAAATTATTGACTAATTCAAAATAAATTTTATTAATAAGAAAACGAAACTTAATTTTAAAAATAAAGTCCAAGGATTATCCTTACCTCAATTTCAGACTCTACTAATTGATAATCTTAATTTCTCCTTAATCGGATTTTCAAACCTAGAATTTATAAAATTTTATTAGATTAATTTATCAAAAAAAATTTACCGAATTACACTAATAATCCAATATTATTCTCTCTTCTAATTTATTCTTAATTATAAAAATAATATCCTTACTAACCTAGCCCCCACAATTACTAAAAAACCCATAACTAATGAAAAGTCCATTTTACCCTCCTCCATTTCAATTAATACCAAAAACATCTTTCTTACAACAAAATTTCTGATTTACCCTTACCTTTTTGCATTTCCCATTATGTCCTTACATGCAACTTAAATTACATATTCACCCTTAACTTTCTACACTTCTTATTATGCCCCTACATGCAACTTAAATTTTCAAAACAATGTCATTATCTTCACCCTCCCCTCTTCTTCTCTCTTTTCTTCTTTCATCATTTTCCAGCCACATTTTCTCCCTTTTTATTCCTTTATCCAACTTCAATTATTGTCCCAGTCAACCACAACATGCAAACCTACTACAATCTGGTGTAGGATGATCAAAATCACACAAAAAGACATGAAAAAAGCTATTGGAAGTTTACCCAAATATGAGGACTTTTGATGTTGTTAACCACCATAACTCCCTCCAATTTTTCTACAAAACAAACAAATTGAAGGAAACCTATGAAGGAAGTGTTACGTGCAAGAGAAAGTTGTGATCTAGACACTTACTAGCTGGAAATTTTGAGAGAAAGATGAAGAAAAAATGTGACTTTCATTTATTATTATCTAATTTCCAAAATTTGGTTCTTTTATACATGTTTAAAGATTGTGGATTGGGTTGGGCTAGTATGTGGGCAAGTTATATTAATGAATGAGCTTTACTAAAAGTTAGCTACAATACAATCTAAATAAAATATAATTATTATAATTTTAATTATTCATGTTAATATAAAATTAAGTTAACCATGATTTGGTTTTGTAAAACAAATGTTTAAAGAAAAGGTGTTTTTAAGGGGTGGGTTACAGCCTTGGGTCAAGGCCTCGTGTTAAGGAAGATTAATCAACTGAGTTGTGCAACCGAATGTAGACGCATTACTTAAGGTCTTGGTTATGAGGCCTTTGAAAATTTCAAGACTTCGTAATATAATAACAACAATATCTACTGCAAACAACATTTAGTATAAATCTCTTTGAAATGTAAAATTTGAGAAAGTTTAGTAGTATTCAGTCTTGTCCCTAATTAACAAAGAGCATTTCAAAATTAACCCACAAGAATAAGTGGAAAAATAAAAACAAAATAAATAAATAAATAAATAAACTATATATGTTTTATATATATAATAAAGAATAAAGAAATCATATTAATGAAAATATTAATTAATATATATAATGCTTTAAAAAAACAATAAATAAAATAAAGAAATATATAATAATAATATATAATAAAATAAAAATAAAAATAAAAACTAGTGTTAATAGCAGAGAAAATAATAATAATGAAAATGAAAATAAAAATAATAAAAGGAATACTAATACTAATAAGTTGATGCGGGAATGGACGGAGAGTAATCTTGATAAAATCTGGCAGTCCTTTAAACAAACTAGATACACAAGGTTTTCGATACTTTTCTAGACTCAAGGATTGTGATTGTCGAAGCAACCTAGACCAAGCAATAAACCAAGAAAATTGAACCAAAACAATATGCCACAATTGAGATTAATTGATAAGTAGAGTTAAGGTTCGTGGAACAACTAGAACATGAAGAAAACTCTTTACAAAGCTCTCAAAAAATCAAAGTGTGAACCCTAAAATTGATGTCAAGGCAACTATTTATAGTTGCCAAAATAACTTAAAATTGGGCCAACATCCTGGGCCTAAATGGATAAAACAATACTGTCTGAATCGTCTTAAAAAAATAGTAGCAAATAACCCAAAGCAAAAGAGGCTAGGATGTGCGCTTGGTCTGGCACGCCTGGCGTCTGGCCTGCTGGGCGCTGGAGTGCGTGCCTAGGCCCACTGGTTGCTGGCATACACGCCTAGCGTGCACACTTGTCAAGGTTGCTTGGGCCCAGAACTTGGCTCAAACTAATAGACTGAAGTTGCAAGCCAGGATCTTGATTCTTCGGGAGTCCATCATCAACCACGCGAGCCACGAATGAATTTAACGTGACCTTGAATCTTTTAAGCCTAGTCCGACTTGTGCGGCTAGGAGGCAACATCAAGTCTCAATTAACATCACATTGATCTCGGTATCTGTTGTTATATTAATCATGTGTAGCCTCACATTAGCCCCTCCTTCGTGAAAAGATTCGTCCTCCAATCTGCATCCATATTAAAGGGAGACAAGTCAACAACATTAAAAGTAGCGAACACGTTGTACTCACCAGGCAAGTCAATTTTATAGGCATTATTGTTGATCCTTTCCAGGACTTGAAAAGGACCATCTCCTCACAGATTAAGCTTGGACCACCTATGGTTAGGAAACCGCTCCTTACAAAGATGAAGCCAAACCCAATTGCCAAGTTCAAATGTCACCTCCTTGCGACCTTTGTTGGCTTAGCGTGTATAAACCTCATTCTTGTGCTCCATATGTTGCTTAGCCTTCTCGTGCAACTCTTGAACCAACTCGGCTTTCCTCTCTCCATCTAGGCTAGTTAACTTAGGCAAAGGTAAAGGCACCATATCCAATACAGTTAAAGGGTTAAAACCATAAACAATTTCTAAAGGAGAATAACTAATAGTAGAATGCACACTACGATTATAAGCGAACTCAATAAATGACAAACAATCAGACCACGTTTTCAAAATTTTTCCTATCACAACATGCAACAAACTCCCTAACATTCTATTCACAACTTTTATTTACCCATCGGTTTGTGGGTGACAAGTAGTAGAAAACAACAAATTTGTTCCCAATTTTCCTCACAAAACACGCCAAAAATGACCCAAAGACTTAGTGTCCCTATCCGAAATTATTGACCTAGGAATACCATGTAATCTCATAACATCTTTAAAGAACAAATCAGCAATATGCAAGGCATCATCAGTTTTTTGCAAGTAATAAAGCAAGCCATCTTACTAAATCTGTCCACAATAACAAAAATGCTATCTACACCCCTTTTTTGTCTTTCGCAAGCCTACAACAAAGTCCAAAGAAATATCCATCCAAGGGTGACTAGGTACAAGTAAGGGCGTGTACAGGCCGTGAGGTTTGGTGGTCGATTTAGCTTACTTACAAGCAATGCAATGGGCACAAATGCGTTCTACATCCGTTCGCATTCCTGGCTAGTAAAAATGCTCATGCAATATGTTCAATGTCTTAGCGACACTAAAGTGCCCTATAAGTCCTCCACCGTGGGCTTTAAGCACAAATAATTCACGCAATGAACAATTAGGCATGCATAAACAATTTTACCGACATAAATAACCATCATGCCTAAAGTATTTCTCAAAAGCACCATGTTCACAAGTGGCATAGACACTAGCAAAGTCCACATCGTTGGTATATAACTCCTTAAGATGCTCAAACCCTAAAAGTTTTGAAGTAAAAGTTGAGATTAAGGAATACCTACGTGATAGAGCATCAGCGACCACATTCTCCTTACCTTGCTTATAATGCAGCACGTATGGAAAGGTTTCCAAGAACCCCACCCAAGTTGTATGTTGCTTGCTAAATTTACTTTGTCCTTTCAGGTACTTAAGAGTCTTATGACTGGTTTTGATGACAAATGCAAATAATGCTAATAAGTTTCCAAAGCTCGCACCACTGCATAAAGTTCTTAGTCATATGTAGGAGAATTAAGTTGTGCACCACTCAATTTCTCACTGAAGTACGGAATAGACCTATTTTCCTACACTAAGATAGCACCTATATCGATCTCGAAGGCATCACATTCTACTTCAAAAGCTTTATCAAAATTAGGCAAACACAACACAAGTGCGGTACATAATTTCTGTTTCAATAAGTTAAATACATGCTCTTGCTCTTTTTCCCAACTAAATCCCTTCTCCGTTTTAACAACTTCGGTCAAAGCAGCAGCAATGGTGGAGAAGTCTTTCACAAATCGTTGGTAAAAACTAGCTAAGACATGAAAGCTCCTCACATCCGAACACTCAGTGGCATTGGCCAATCTCGAATGGCCTTCACTTTCTCGTCATCTACTTCAATCCCCTTCGAGCTCCCAACAAACCCCAAGAATGAGAAGTATGAAGCACACAACACACATGCTCCACATGATCATTCAAAGTAACGCTATACACAAGTATATCATTAAAGTACACAACAACAAATTTACCCTAGTAATCACGCAAGACATGGTTCATTAATCTCATGAAGGTACTCAGTGCATTAGATAACCACTCATACAAACCATATTTAGTTTTTAAAATAGTTTTCCATTCATCCCCAAGTTTCATGCAAATTTGATGATAACCACTTTTCAGATCAATTTTTGTAAAAACACATGCACCATGTGACTCATCCAACATATCATCAAGTCAAGGAATAGGATATCGATACTTTACCGTGATCTTATTAATAGCTGGATAGTCTACACACATGCGCCAAGATCCATCCTTCTTCGGCACCAGTAGGATCAGAACAGCACAAGGACTAAGACTTTCATACACTTGCCCCTTTGCAAGCAATTCATCTACTTGTCGTTAAAGCTCCTTCGTTTCTTGTGGATTACTCTTATAGGTTGGCCTATTTGGAATTTGTGCTCCTAGGACAAAGTTGATTTGATGCTCTATACCTCGCAAAGGAGGCAGCCCCTTCGGCATCTCCTATGGGAAAACATCTTTATATTCCTGCAAAAGAGACTTAAAAACACTTAGCAAAGATTCATCAATAGGGTTAGTATCTGAAAGAAAACAATCCCTATGTCTAATCACAATCAACGCTCTCTTCGCTCCATATGCTCTCCTTAAGTCCTTTTCACACGCATACAAGCTCACTTTCTTTTATCTCGGTTCTCTCTTGTTTTCCCTCCTTACACTTTTCTCTCCAGCACATCTCTCATCCTTTTGCTCACCTGTGCTTTCTCTGTCTGATGAGCCATTATCTCTTTTCTTTTTGGCTTTTTATACCTCTTTATTTTTTTGCTCCTCACTACCTGAACCTAATCTTTCTTTCAGGGCTTAAATCTGGTCCAAGTAAATTTCTTGTGGAGTCATTGGTTCAAGAAAGAAATTCTGCCCCTTGAATTTGAACGAGTAGTTATTGGTGTATCCGTCATGATTAGCTTGACAATCAAATTGCCACGGTCTTCCAAGTAGAACGTGACCAGCTTGCATAGATAATACTTCACAAAGAACCTAGTCCTCATACCGTCCAATGGAGAAAGACAGTAGCACTTGTTTGGTTACGCTAACTTCCCCACTGTCATTGCTCCACTGCAAGTGATATGGTTCTGGATGCTTTAGAACTATTAACCCTAATTTTCTGACCATGTCTAAACTAGCAACATTGGTGCAACTTCCTCCATCAATGATCAAGCTACTAACTTTACTACTAATCAAACTTTGCCTATGGAATAAGTTCTCTCATTGGTCTAACATTTTAGTCCTATGCCGAACACTATGCCCCTCTTAACCATGAGAGTTTTGCCTTTAACAGCCTGTTCCACACAAGTTTTATCTTACTTTCCCTCCAAAACGTCATCCTCAAAACCTTCCTCATCATCCTCGGATTCAGTCAACCATCATACCTTAAAACCATGGTCCTCTTATTCAAACATTGGGACGTAATGTGCCCAGTTTCAAAGCATAGAAAGCATTTAATTGAAAATTGTTTGCTAGAAGAAGCTTCAGTGTTAGGAGTATTAGATGTACCCTTAGTTTCCGACAGAGTTTGGTTTGCCCTCTTGGCTTCCAGCCCCCTCCCTTTCGAATTCTCCTCTTTTCGTGTCCAATTTGAGTTCCAATTTGAAGTAGAACTCATCCCACTCTTTTCTATCCTACGAGACTTAAGTTGCCTCTCAACCTTCATTACCATGTTCACCATCTTTTCGAGGTTGGTTTAGTTGTGCAAATCAACCACGTTGGCTATTTCTCGGTTCAAACCACTCAAAAATCAAGCCATTGTGGCCTCGGGGTCCTCCTCATAATTGGCCCTAATCATTGTGATCTCCATCTCCTTATGATACTTCTCCACAGTCAGATTCCCTTATGTTAGGCATTGGAGCTTTTGATGCATCTCTTGGTAGTAATAAGATGGAATATACTGCTTCTTCATGATTGCTTTCATTTTAGCCCAAGCACTCACGAGTTCCTCTCTATTTCTTATCCTAGAAATCACCAATTGATCCCATCAAATTAGTGCATAATCGGAAAATTCAACGACTGCAAGTTTTATCTTCTTTTCCTCGGAAAAGATGTGGCATTCAAAAATCATATCCACCTTTCATTCTCATTCAAGATAGAGCTTTGGATCATTCTTTCCTTTGAATGGTGGAATTTGCATCTTAATAAACCTAATGTCACTATCTTGTCTATCCCCAAAATCAGCTCGTTGAACTCGTCCCTATGGTCTCACATAATCCCTCTCATCATTAGATCCGTAGTCTTCTAACACAATCAGAGCATGCTGGTTTCTAGGACTAGTGCGTCCCATTCGTGGCTCCTCGTGTGCGCCACGCCTTAAACAAGAGTAGTGTTTAGGCTTTTAGTCAACTGCTGGATCACCTCCAAGGTGGTGGCTTGCACCCCGCCTGATTTTTGGCCTCTCATGCTATCATTAGATATACCTCCAATGAAAATTGTTCCTACAAAGAAAAAAACCAGTAGCAAAATAACCTCACAAAACACTTCCTCACGTGTTTTACTGGAACTGAGAATACTCCCCTCGTGTGTCTTGGCCGCTCTAATGATCTCGCCTCTTGCCTCTTTCCTCTTGAATCCTTGATGTTCAAGTTGTGCTTCGGAAGACCTAACTCCTTCCAATCAAGAAATCCAACAATGGCGCCAAGTTTTGGAACTCCTTTCAAAGTAATGTCATGCAAGATAGGTCTAAAATATCATCCAATTCAATTGCCAATCCCTCACGTAAGACTTTTCAAAATAGTGTAATTCTTGAACTCGACAGTAACACTTTTGGTTCTGTAATTTTTTTGTTTTTCAGATTTTTTTGTTTTTCAGACTTTTTTTCTTTTTTCAAGTTAGGCCGAAAGTTTCAACAAAATAAATAAGAAGAATAATTGAAAACCCTAGGTTAAAAGTTAATTCACACCTGAATTGATGAACCGACGATAATTGAATGGTGATGGGTGGCGGTTTCTTGAATTCCGATGGAGTTGAATAAGAATTCGCCTCCACACCAATGCTCTGATACCAAAGATGATGCACTCACGGACGGAGATTAATCTTGATAAAATCTAGTAGCCCTTTAAACAAACTAGATACGCAAGGTTTTCGATACTTTTCTAGACCTCAAGGATCGTGATTGTCCAAGCAACCTAGACCAAGCAATAAACCAAGAAAATTGAACCAAAACAATACACCACAATTGAGATTAATTGATAAGTAGAGTTAGGGTTCATGGAAGAACAAGAACATGAAGAAAAATCCTTACAAAGCTCTCAAAAAATCAAAGTGTGAACCTTAAAACTACTGTCAAGGCAACTATTTATAGTCGCCAAAATAACTAAAAATTGGGCCAACATCCTGGGCCTAAATGGATAAAATAATACTGTCTGAATTGTCTTAAAAAATAGTAGGATATAACCTAAAGAAAAAGAGGCCAGGTTGTGCACCTGGTCCGGCGCGCCTGGCATCTGGCCTGCTGGGCGCTAGAATGCTCCCCCAAGCACACTGGTTGCTAGTGTATGCGCCAAGGGTGCGCACCTATCAAGGTTGCTCAGGCCCAAAACTTGGCTCAAACTGACAAAATGAAGTTGCAAGTGAGCACCTTAATTCTTCCGGAGTCCATCATCAACCACGCGAGCCACGAATGAATTTAACGTGGCCTTGAATCTTTTAAACCTAGTCCGACTTACGAGGCTAGGAGGCAACATCAAGTTTCGATTAGTGTCGCGTTGATCTTGGTATTTGTTGTTATATTCGTCATATGCAGCCTTGCTCACATCATAAGTAGTACTATTATTATTACTAATTTTAATAATTAAAATATGACTTATTCGAAATAATGTACCCAAATTTCTACATTAGTATCGTATATTATGTTAATGTGGGATATTATTTTTGTTGTATTTCAATGGCCATAGTAACCACTTGAGCAATGTATATTTGAGTGCCAAGATACTCTCTTATACTGAGTGCCAAAAATTTTCATAATTTTAGCAATAGAAATAATTTAATACGTATCATAATAATTCATAGTATCACCTATTCAAAGCCTAGGAATCCTTGATAACCTTGGGCTCTGATATCAAAGATGTTAGCCTCGGGTCTCAGTTCCCATTTGCTGGAGACAAGACGCAAAAAATTTGGGGTACTTTTAAAATAAAAATACTCATAAATAAAATTGATATCAAAAGAAAAGAATTAAATTCCTTAGTTGGAGCAAAACAATAAACAACCAATTTAATCAAGATAGCCTAAAATCCATTGGAGGCGTTAGAAGAAGAATTAACAACTGAATTTAAAAAATTCAAAAAATAAAATAAAATGCAGAAGAGCCATAGTCATGGGAGTGACAATTTATCATGCCCATGAGAGTATACAAGAAAAGAAAATTTAAGCAAGAGTCATGGGCGTGACTCTTGACTCTCAACTCTCACTCATGCCCGTGAGAGAAAAATACAAATGAGTCATGGGCGTGAGTTTTACTCTCACACCTGTGAGATAGGGGCGTATTTGTGAACAGTAGCAAAAAATGGGGTTTGTTGCAATCATGCTTAAGCACGATCGCGACTTTCATGAAAATTTGGGATTGTTGCGATCATGCTTGTGCACAATCACGACATCCTTGTCGCGCATACCAACTTAAAAGCATCATAACTTTCAATCTAGAAGTCAAAAAATTACAAAATTTATATCATTGTAAAGGTAAGAGAAATATATACAACTTTCATGAAGACAATTTTTTCTAATTCGGCTTATATCAATACAGTTTAATTGTTTAAGTAAAGAATACTATTTCTGTCAAAAATTGTGCTACTACCTAACCAATACCAACGATGCTATCTTATAAAGGCCATATCTTTTTTGTCCGATAACCAAAAATTTCAATCTTTATACCATTAGAAAGATAAGAGAATAATCTAAAACTTTTATGAAGACCACTTAGCCTAATTCTTCCTAGAATGATTCAGTTTATTTCCTGAAGTTTCAGATCATATTTTATCCCTATTTTCCTCTCTTCTTCCCAGTATCAATATATGTATCAATGATCTACAACCAAGAGACCCGAATCCAATATTTAAATTCATACATACAAAACTACCTTTTAACAATTTACTTAAAGGAAACCCATCAAAAGATCATCACATAGCCAATGAACTCATTCCCAGCCATAATGACAACTTAACAGAAAAGAAAAATTTTGCATACATATATCAGAGAATCTCTGCAACTTCCAGTGTCATCTTTCAACAAAACAGTGTTGGTTCACATCTTCATACTCCATACCAGAAGCCACACCAATATCATAATTAAAAAATAAAATCAGAAATTTTTATGCTGATATGCTTCTAAAGTTACCAAAAATGATCCAAACTAGCTTAGTTATAAAAATCTGAAATTCTTGGAGTTGCTAAACTTTGTAAGGGCTCACTAGTGATCTTCTTTCTCTTCACCTGAGGGGTAGAAAAATTTGTGGGGGTGAGCTGGGGAGCTCAGTGGCTAATATGTTTATAGCCAGTGATAATGAACCACACACAAATTAAGCACACACACACACAAATCAAGCACACACACACACACACACACATGCACACACACATATATAACATTTTTTTAATTTCAACAACTCATAACCTTCACATTCTAAATTTGAGAATTTACATAAACATGGATACTTCGTCTCATAAATCAGATCACAAGATCAATTTATAATCAAAACATGAAACTCAATTATGTTTTATACTCAACAATTCAAGATACAATGCACAAACATAATGGCTCGAGCGAATCCCATAAAACGAAATGGCGAAACTGACATTTCACCATGAATGAAATGAATCCATTTTTCGGGGCTCATATGCCACAAGTGGGCAGTCGAGAGAAGGCTTAAGTCGACATGCATGTGACGAATAAAATGGTATCTCTCTTGTCCATACAAGTCAAATTTTCGATGCTCACACATTTGGTAACATATTCATGCTTTCATGCTTTTTACTCTTTTCTTCTTTTCATTCATACCAAATGTAGTAAAATCTTTCAAACATAACAAATTATAAAATCACAATACATTTTTCCTACATCCACAATTAGTATAAGTAAGCATTTAAATACACATACAAACATATAATTTCAACCCACCGTCACAAAAACTATAAACATATTACCCACCTATTTACTTGATATTTCCAAGATCAAGTTTGTCTCTCCTCTTATTCTTGCCTTTAATGATCTTGGTTCCCAATGAAAAAATATTATTTTCATTTAATCATCATACACGAATAAAGCTTCCATAAGCTTAAATATTAATGAATGTGCTTAAACTTAATCTATTCTTGATTTATCTAACTAGAAGAACTAGGATCTAGTTAAGGTTAATAAAAATCTAAAAAAACATCAATCTCTTGTTCTTCTTATTTCTTCATCTTCAGCACATAGAAACTTACTTTCACTAGTTCCTTCATCTACTAAAGCAAGAAAAAAAGATAGGAAATACCTAAAATATTTTCAGTTGAACCCTTTTCTTTCTTCTTCTTTCTCTTTACTCTTGCCTTCTTCTTTCTCCTTGCTTCGGTTTTCACCTTCTCTCTTTCTAGTTTCTTCTCTAACTTTCTCTCGTTTTCTTCCTTAACACTGACGACTCTCTTCTAGTTTCTTGCCTTATTAGTTTAAGACAAATTTTAACTTTCCTATTTTACCCTTCCTTATACAATTTAAGGAAGGGTTTGATGTTTACAACAACTCAAACAAGGAGAAGAAAAAAGAAAGGATGAGATACAAAAGGTAAAATGTTTATATTGCATATTCTCTTATACATAGCTATGCATGCATGTTATGATCTTCTAGTTTTTGGGGTTGTCATGGTGTCGAAATCTTGATTCTAACACTTCTGCTACATCTGCATGCATGTAATGCATGCAACCATGGCTAACCCAACAAAACAGTCACCCATGGCTGCACGTGTGAGTCACGTGCCACCTTATGAGTGGTGTTGACAACATGGTGGACGTTATTCGTCTCCTTTTCAACTGATCTATGCAATGACGATGTGAAATGGGAGGCTTATGATGACTCTTATGCGGAGTCGTGGCTTTTAGGATCAAGGATGATGGCTGGATGTCGGCCCACCTTCGTCCTTGACGCCAAGTGGCGAAGCAAATAGATAGGAAGGGGAGTGTTTGTTCTCTGGATGGGTTTTAAGTGAACCCATAGCAGTTTTTAGAGAGATCTGCGTAGAGACAAAGATGAGAGAAGGTTTTGTCTAAATGAAAGAAAAACAACGTTTTTAAGGAAAAGAAAGGGTAGGGTAATATGACGGTGGGCATAAAATGTTATTTTGATTTTAGTAAATTTGTTGTTTTGTTAAGTTGCGCCCTCCAATGATCTTGAATGTCTCACTTCTCTATATCTTCATTAATTGAAATCAGAAGTCTCTTTTCTGTTTTCTCTTGGAAATAGAAAACAATTTGTTTTAACAATTTGATTTACCACGTACCATAGAACAAATTGTTCTCTGTTTCAAATTCATTAATGATATGTGAATGGGTTTTACAAAGAATGAATTATGACGAGTTTAGTAAATTTGTTTTTGCGAAATTAATTTGATGTGAAATAATTTTAAATGGTCTGTTCACTTATTTTTTAATGTAAATTAGTTTTACATTTATTTAATTCATTAATAATGTGTGAATGTTTTTTATATAAAATGAATTATTATGAGTTATATAAATTTGTTTTATGTAAAATAAATATCATGTTAATATTTCTTTTATAAGAGTTATGTTAATTTGTTTAACATTTGGTTTGTTTTTTGGAATATGTTTCATGTAGATAATAATTACATTGTAAAAATTTCTAATTTATGTCATAAGTGATGATTATAAGCTTAGCGAAAATTTCGATCTTATGATATGGATGATGGTATTTTTTAAATAATTTAATTATTCGAATATGCGCCTTAATGTCCTTATTTTTTTATATGTACTTTAAGATATGGCAACGAAAAGTATAGTCGGTGATTTGTCCACCACCGAGAAGCTGAATGGCACCAATTATGACATTTGGCATAGGAAGATTCAGTATCTTCTTAATAAGCGTGAGGTTTTGGAAACCTTGACAAATGAAATGATTGAGCCTAGAGAGACTAAAGATATTGATAGTGATCAATGTCAAAAAAATCTCACTACATACATGGAATGGTTTAAATGGGATCGTAAGGCACGCTATGCTATGTTGTATTGCATGCATGATGATCTCATTGGAGAATTTGAGTCCTACAAAACTGCTAAAGAAATATGGGAAAAACTTAAAATCACGTATGGTCAGATATCCGCTACAAGGCTTCGTACCTTGCACTTAAAGTGGATGCAATATGAGATGACTCAAGTCGTACTATAGTCGAGCATCTCTACACTTTGTGCGATGGCTCGAGATCTAAAAGCTGGTGGGTGAGAGATTTCTAAAGAAGAACGATTTCTTAATGTGATTTGTTCCATTCCAAACAAACTTGATCATTGGGCTAATTTTAAGCTCTTGATGACTCATAGTGAGAACATCAAAACCTTCTCAAAAATTTCAAGGCACCTAGAAATGGAGGAAGAACGTTTGAAGGTTCTTGGCCACTCCAATATTGCTCTTGTTGCCAAAGTGGGAATCCAGGTAAATAGCCTAAAAAAGGCAAACGCCTTTCCCAAACTTCTGGACTAAAAGGAAGTGTGGTTAAGCATAAAAAAGCCAAGGGTCATGGAGAGAATAAAGTAGCACGGTTGAAGTATTACAACTGTGGAAACAAAGGTCACTATGCTCGGGATTATCCTGAGCTAAAAAAGGTACCTACTTTCACTTATTCAATCGAACTATACATTTGTTCCCATGCATTAATTGCTAACTCCTTTCCTAATTGGATTGTAGATTCAGGAGCAACCAAGCATATAGTTCGAGATCGAGCTGGTTATGTAGACTTTTATCGATATCCATGAGTTCACAAACTATCGCCTTAGGGAATGGCAATGAGGAAGATGTCCTCGAGATTGGGACTTATCAGATCAAATTGCATGGAGGCAATATGTTACTTCTTCATGAAACTCCCTATGCACCCAGGGTGTGAAACTGTTTAGTTTCAGTAGTTTCTTTATTAAAACTTGGATTCTGTTTCAATTTTCATTATAGTTTCTTAGAGATTTTATATAATGGTCATGTTTTCAGCCATATATCTTTAAGAGATGGTTTTTTTGTTCTTGATTTGGGTGATATTTGTAATAATTCATCACTTGCCTTAGTTGTTAATTGTGATTTTGATTCTGAATTTGTTAAATTACATGCTAGGACTTGGTCATATTGGCCAAGATAGAATGAATAGACTAGCTAAAGAAGGTTTTTTAGATCCGCTCACTAAGATTAAGTTACCTAAGTGTGAGCCATGTTTGGCTGGCAAAGAGAGTATAAAGCCTTTTGGTAAGGATTCAAGAGCATTATGTCCCTTAAAAATAGTCTATTCGGACATATGCGGGCCTTTGAGTGTCAAAACTCATCATAGTGCTATGTATTTCCTCACCTTAATTGATGATCATTCACGATATGGGTATGTGTACCTACTATCTCACCGCCATGAAGCACTCGATGTGTTTAAATGCTTGATGGAGGAAGTTGAAACCTAAACAGAGCGAAGAGTTAAAACTCTCCGAACCAATCATAGACGTGAATATCTCTCTGATTTGTTCAAAGAGTTTTATGAGGAAAATGACATATATAGAAAACTCACGATTCCTCGGACTCCACAACAAAATGGTGTTGTAGAGCGGAGGAATCAAACTTTACTTGATATGGTTAGATCGATGATGGCTCAGGCTAGCCTTTTGATTAGTTTTTGGGTAGATGCGCTACTTACAACGACCTATATCCTTAACCTTATGCTAAGCAAACTTTACTTGATATGGTTAGATCGATGATGGCTCAAGCTAGTCTTTCGATTAGTTTTTGGGTAGATGCACTGCTTACGACGACCTATATCCTTAACCTTGTGCTAAGTAAGAGTATATCCACCACTCCATATGAGTTATGGAATGGAAGAAAGCCATCTTTGGACCATTTATGCCCATGGGGTTCGATTGGCTATGTGCACAACCCGACCCCTAAACATGGAAAACTTGGTCCAAAAGCTACTAAGATGGTGTTCATTAGGTACCTCAAACACTCCAAAGGATATCTGATGTTTGGCGAACACCCAAATGGTGGCATGACTGAAATTGACTCCCGTAATGTTGAATTTCTTGAGGATGAGTTTCCAAGTATTGGTGAAATAAAAAAGGACCTTGTTTTGTATGAGTTGCAACAAGATGTGAAGTTATTTGTTGGTGAGGTAGGGGATTTAAGCATTCACAATATCACTAAAGATAATGCTATAGCTCCTCTAAATGAAGGAGATGGTTGGAGTAGTCCTACCACCTTAGAAGGTGGAAACTTGCTTGTTGTTGAGAATCAAACTGAGGATGAGGTTAGTCCTCAACTATTAGTCCCTGAACTTGAGGTTGGTCCAAATGTTTAGAATCCCACTCCTTAAAGGGAAAGTGGGAGAGATTCTCCATCTGAACAAGTAAACAACAAGGGTCCTTGTATTAGAAGGAGTGAGCATAGAAGAATTCCTCGACGTCTTTTCCAAATCGAAGAGGAAATTGTCATATGCACCCCTTCTGAAATAGAGGAACCTACCTCTTTTCAAGAGGTTGTTGATTCATTAAATTATGAAGAATCGACGGATGCTATGAGGGATGAGATGGACTTGATGGTAAGAAATGACGTTTGGGAACTTGTTGATCTTCCACCCAAACATAAATCAATTGGAAATAAGTAGGTTTTTAAGATTAAACGTAGGGAGGATGGGTCAAATTGAAAAGTTCAAGGCCCGATTGGTGGCAAAAAGTCATACCCAAATTATGGGAGTAGACTATAAGGAAACTTTTTCTCCTATGGTAAGATTTTCCTCAATTCACCTGCTTATATCCCTGGTTGCCCATTTGGACTTAGAGTTATTTCAAATAGATGTAAAGACTGCTTTCCTCATTGGTACTCTTGAGGAAGAGATATATATGGATCAACCTATTGGGTTTGTCTCAAAAGGTCAAGAGGACAAAGTTTATTATCTTAAAAGATCGATATATGGTCTTAAGCAATCTTCTAGAGCATAGTACTTCAGATTCCATGAAGCCATTACTTCGTTTGGCTTGTCCATGGTGGATGAAGACCATTGTGTGTATGTTAAGAAAACTATAGAAGGAATTATGTTTCTCTCCTTGTACGATGAAGACATACTATTGGCTAGAAACAACTTGGAGATGATTAATGCCACTAAGCCGTGACTATCCTTTGTCTTTGAGATGAAGGATATGGGTGAGGCCAGGTATGTCCTAGGCATGGAAATAGTGAGAAACTGTCCCAAGAAGCTTCTTAGTTTTTGTTAAGAAGCATAAATCAACAAAGTCTTGGAAAGTTTGAGGATGCACTATTCAAAACCTATTAACACTCCAGATGAGAAGAGTCTAACCTTAAGCCTTGATCAATGCCCAAAAATAGATAAAGATAAGAAGAAAATAAGCATGATCCCTTATGTAAGTGCCATAGGAAGCTTGATGTATGCTATGTTATGTACAAAGCCAGACATATGCTTTATGGTTAGCCTGGTAAGTCGTTACTAGCGTAACTTGGGACCTGCTCATTGGCAAGTTGTTAAAAGAATCTTGTGCTACCTTCGTGGTACAAGTAACCTAGTCCTCTGCTACCAGGGTAGAGACTTAAGGTTAAGAGGATATTCGGATGCTGACTGGGGAGGTGACCAAGATAAGTCCAAGTCAACCTTAAGATATGCCTTTGTCCTTGATGGAGGGGTCGTATCGTGGTGCAGTAAAACGCAGGACTGCATTGCTTTGTTGACTATGGAAGCAGAGTATGTTGCTAGTTGTCTCATTGTGCAAGAGGCAATTTGGTTGAGAAGCTTTCTTCAGGCTATCGATTTCACCCCATAAGTTGATGAGCCTGTTGAAATGCTCTGTGACAACACTACTGCTATCCAGTACACGAAGGATCCAAAATTCCACAGGAAGACCAAGCATATTGAAAGGCATTTTCACTTTGTTTAAGATGCTATTAAAAAGAAAGAGGTTGCCATAAAGTATATATCTACTAACAAGATGATTGCTTATCCCATGACTAAACCCATACCTAGAGATTCTTTCAAAGCTTATGTGATGAGTCTTGGTTTGCATAGAAAATAGTTATTCAGATCAATCTTGTTCTTGTAATGGACATATTTTTCGCTTTTGTATTGAACATTTATGGAATATATTTTGATGTTTTTCCTCCTTTAAATGTTCATTGGTTGCGTGGTTAGGCACATCAAACTGTCACCAGGTTTATGATTGAGTAGCATGTGGGATGAGACTTAACCATATTAACACTGAATGTGGATAATCCATATTTGTGTTATATGGATGGTTAGTGATTGAATTGTATAGTTACCTTAGTAAGTCTAAGAGGAAACTCTGATGAGTCAAATGTGAAGTTCACTATTTCATATTAAAGCCTTTAGCTGATTCACAAGTGTCAGGTCAGGCACGGAATGTGTTGATCAAGTGGCTCGGGTTAGATTTTTTTATAAGATCTAGACTTATGATTCGCATAGTATATAATAGTGATGTATCCTAGATAGTGGGAGCTATACCATGACACACATACCATATTGTGTGTGCTACATAACGAGCTTTGTGGAGTGACAATTAGCTTCCCTCTTTGTCACAATGTGACCCTTATAGACATTTATGTTTGTACGATGCCCTTTGACTCAAAATTGTGTTATAAATTCAAGGCTTTGGAGTCACTGCTTTAATATATTTTTCAAAGTCTAAGATGTATACAGTCTAGCGAAATATATTAGAAAAGCAATCAAGCTAAGATGGATTACTACATGTGTCTAAGGAAGAATCCTTCCGTCTTCGCCATATTAGCTCGGGCAATTATATAATGTATATAATCAAATAATATCATTATAGCATAAAGGGAAGTATGCTGTTGGTGATGATCTTGGATGACTTGGGGCATTTTTATTGTGAAAGTATTATGTTAGTTAGATGGGAACTTAATATAACACTACTAGTTAATTTTTGGTTGTACACCTCATTTCTCGTATGAAACATGAGAAATAAATTGGTATGAATCTGCTTTATGGCAGACATGGCTTATATGGCTGAGTGGGAGTTGTTGTATTTTAACGGCCACAGCAACCACTTGAGAAGTGGATAACTGAGTGCCAAGATACTCTCTTATTTTTGGGGGAGCATTTAAGAAAATAACTGCAAGTGAAAAATCCTATTTAAATGGATTAAATGGGACTGCAAAAGTTTAACGCTTTCAAATACAGAAAAACCCTAAAAAATCACTATATACCAGTCCTTTCACAGATTGACCATCGGAGTGATCGAGACTTGATGTGTGATCTCTACGGTGACTCTAGTAGCCACCGCAGTTGGAGATTGTGTTCATAACTGTAACCGGAAACTACGTAGGTTGAAAGAGGCATAAATATCAATTCGCTTCCGAATCAAGGTTAGTGGTCTAACCCATTAATACCAACAAAATTTAAATTATTAAATAGTATGTTAAATTTTATATTATTAAATTTTATTTTAATTACAATTATATTTAAAACTTTAACTCAATAACTTTATTTATTAAAAGTGTCATTAAAAATTTTATTTTCAAGCATAATAACTATTTTAAAAAGGTTTTATGTAATTAAAATATTAAAATATTTTCCAATGTTTCTTAATTTATAAAATTGATTATAGTTTTTTTTACATTTCATTGCATTATTCAATACAACTCAAATTTTTACAATTCATGTCATTATGATATAAATTAATTTTATACAATTTTTAGATGACACGATACAAAATCCAAAACTCTAATTATATAAATTGCGTATAAATAAATGCACGGGCAATTTCATAGATATTATTTACATTCATAAATTTCATAGTACTTAACCAATAGTCCAATCCTAGATTTATATTGCGATCATGTGGTAATATTGTCATAATTTTTTACATTTACAAACTTTAACTATAATAGATTTGTTAGTTTATGAAATTGCAATTAATAAATTAATGATAAGTAATATGTAATATTATTTATTAAATATCTTTATATATATTTAATTATATTTAATAAATCTTATATAATCATAATTATGATATTTAAACCATATTTTATATGATTTGTTAATTATTTTTAATTATAATTTTATCAAAAAAATATTTTATCAGATATTAAAATAGTAAATATTATGTTTGTTTTTTGTGAGGAAATTAGTTGATCTCTTAATTAAAATATAGAAATGCTTAAATAAAGAGATTATCATTGAAAATACATTCACTAATTTGACCTGCTAATATGATATTTGTATAATTATTCAATAGACTTATGAATTTAATTATATCATTTATTAGAAATTATTATCTATCGATATCTATTTATGATATATTTTGTTGATGATAGCTTAATCAATAATACTTAAATACAATATTAATTATGTAAAAAGTATTGAATATATTAGTAAAAGCTTCGTTACCTTAAAATTATTTAAAATAATGATTTTTTATCAATAGTATTTTGAGAATTATCTAACAAAAGTAAGGTAAGATTTGAAAATATTTTAAAAATAAATAATAAATAAATTTGCAAATTGTATCAAGTATTTTAAGCTATGAACAAAATATTAAATATTTCTCAACTTTTTTATTTTGTAACTGAGTGATATAACTTAAATTATGTTCAACAATTATTTTTCTAAAAGCTTAATACATAGGAATTTGACTTACAATTTGTAACAATTTTGGACAATGCAATGCACCATGAATTTGAATAAAATTACTTGATGAGGAAATTACTTTTATATTTTTTAAAAACTTGAAATTTGAACAATCATAAATAATGAAAAGTAGGTAAAAATATCATTAACTTTTTGTAGAGCATTTAGAAAAATAATATAAACACGAGAATTGTAATAACTCGTTTCTCCTTATCTAGGGTTAGAATCCTAGATCATGATACATGAGAAATGAAATAGTAAAGAGATATTATGAAATACATTACATTTACATGTATATCACTAGTATAATCATACACACATGTGAATATTGATTTTATACATATTGCAAATATTGTATATGATTTAAATAGTTATGATATGAATTGCAAATTTTTTGTCTTAAATTTTGGTATGTGGTTTCAATTATTAACTCGGAGTTTATTTCTTAAAATTGAGAGATTTAGGAAATTATGTGTATTTTTGGACTAAGAAAAATGTCAAGTGGCAAGACAAATTGATACATGGTAGTAGAAAAGAGTGATATATGACATTAGGATTTATTGACAAGTGACATAGAAAATTTAGTGACAATTGGTATAGAAATTGGGAGACCAATGAACTAAGCAATTAAGTGTTATTTAACATTTAAAGAAGCAAACATTAGCATAAATTATTTAAGGGAAAGGTGTCATGACACCCACCACATTATTAACCCATGATATTTACCAAATTGAAAGACCATCTTCTTCTTTTATCTTTCATTTGTTATATGCTCTCGTTTTCTTCTTCATTTCTTCTCTCCATCTTCACGACACTCACTCTCATATAGCGTTACAGATGTCTTTCTGTATCGGCTGGTACTGGCAGGAAAACATAAGAGTATCGTCTTTGTTGGTACCGGCCTCAAGTACTAGTCAATCCTCACAATATCAGAATTTACCTGGCCGATACCGTAAATCTCCACATTTTGAGGACCAACCTTAATAACCTCCTCCCCCCCCCCCCCGACACCTCTGCATCTTTCTGCTTCTCATTTTTCAATTTTTGCTCTCTCTCTCAACGATTGAATCATCCTCTCTCTATTTCTCTCGTCGTCCTCTCCACTCCCCAGTAGTGGTTATCCTCTAGTGGTGCTCTCCGACGATGCTCCACTGCTCCTCCACCATGTGACGTCATCTTCCAAACTTTGGACATATTCCTCCACCACGCGCGTCGCCTGTCACCACCGACCCTTCAGCCGTCCTCTGCGATCAACCACTATTGACTCTGCTCTCCCTCTCCAGTCTCTGAAATTTGCCAACCAACTACCTTTCGGATCTGGAAATAATACCCAGATCTCGACCTGACCTGAGTCACCCATCACCGATTGTAAATATCTGTTTGGTTGGGTGTGTTTCCTTTTTCAGTTTCTGTTAGAATGTTTATGGTTAATTGTTTATGTTGTGAATTGTGATTGTTTTTTATTAATGAAATGAAATTATGAAAGATTGGTGATTGTTTCTAGTTAATTGATTGTCATTGGTTGGAGAATTGGAGTTGGTAATGGTTCGATTGGTTTTTGGTTTTGGTAATAAAAATATGACAGCCGTACGTTTATGGTTGGTAATGAAAATATGAAAGTCATATATTTGTTGGTGTGGTTCATTTGTGGTTTGAAACAAGCAAATTTTGTTAACTAAATTTGAAAATAAAAATAGAAAATTAAAGATAAAAACAGAAACAAATAACAACCCCTGTTTTTGTTATTAACTAACTCAGATCCAAATTTCAAAGTTCTCATTGTTTATTGTCTATAAAAGAAATTTTCAAAGATCAGTCCTAGTTTTCTCTGTAAAATTCACATGCTTTCAGTGTTTTGATCTTTGTTAGTGGGTTACTCACTTACTCGACATTTAGGTAGTTGGCTGAGTTAGGTTGACAATAGGAGGTTGTAAGAATGAATCAATGAAGTCTTCTAAAATCATAATTCAAAAAATAATCAAAATTATGGATCCTTCTGTACTAAAATCATTTTTGCGTATTTGTCTACTCTATTATGTAATTTTATTGCGTGAATTAGTACCTTATGTTGTGTCATAATTTTGTTATATACTAAAATGAATATTGTTAATATGGTGACGTATCTTATAACACATTTTTCATTCTTTTATCTTATAACTGCTTTACTATTTTTTAGTTAAGAGTTAAGGTTAATAGGGGATTAAAGTTAGGGTTATAATTAGAGCTCGATTCAAAGTTAATCATCTAATTAAAACTTTTTTGATTGAAAAATCGAAGTTTAGAAATTGCAATTTTTATGGTGTATACTAGTTTTTAAATTTCAATTTAATTCTAATAATCTTATCCAAATTTACAGTGGAATATTTTATTATCCCTAATCTTCTTGATTCATCTTGATTACTATGAGAAGACAATTAGTAAAAAAAACTATGTGGTAATAGTTTGGGAGGTTCTTTACATATCATTGCCTTATGAAGGACTTAGCGTTAGCATTGCTAATTTTGTTGATAAAACTACCAAAGGATTAATTTCTTACAAAACTAACATCTTCAATTTTTTGTTGTAGATAAATGGAAGGAAGTTCAACTACTCCTAATCAAACTACTTCAAGAAGATATAATAATCCAGCTTGAGCTCATGCTACATTAGTACCAGGTATGAAGAATCATACAATTTGCTTGTTTTGTAATAAGCATTTGAAAGGTGGAGGAATCACCTGATTGAAGAAGCATTTAGCTGAGTTAATGGAGATGTAGAACCTTGTAAAAAAGTAAGCTATGATGTGAAGTAGCAAATAAAAACATTGCTTGAACAATATCAATGTGAGAAAGATAGAAGTGAAAGGTTGAATTTTGAAATTGGTAGTGGAAGTTTGTTTCCTAGTTTCCATAGTGATTGTGGAAATGTTGAAGGCGATAGTGGTAGTGGTAGTGGTAGTGGTGATAGTGGTACTGGAAGTGTTGCATCTCAAGCCCAAGAAGAAGTACCTAAACTTGATGTGAGAAGAGAAGAAGGCAGGTAACTAGTTTCTTTGCACCACGAACAACTACTAGAGCCTAACCTTCAATTTGTAGTGCAATGCAATCAAGAGATGCTACTCACAATGTCAATATGGTAGTAACTAGATCGTGGTATGATACAGGTTCATCATTCAATGCTTCTCCATCTTATTATTATCAACTTATGATGGACGCAATAGCCTCTTATAGTCTGAGATATAAAAGTCCTTCGATTGATAACTTAAGAGGTAACTTTTGAGTTGTTCTGTTTCTGAAATTAAGAATTATTTAGCAGAAAGAAGAGTGAATTGGGGTACTTATGGATGTTCAATCATGTGTGATGGTTGGACAAATAGGAGGCAAGAGCCTATTATTAATTTTTGGATTATTCTATAAATGACTCTATATTTTTGAAATCTATTGATGCATCTGACCTTATTAGAAATACTGAAACTTTGTTTGGGATATTTGATGAAGTTATGAATGAAGTAGGGCCAGAAAAGATCGTTCAGTTTATTACTGACAATGATTCCACTTATAAGGCGGCAGGAAAAAGGTTGCAGAATACATATAATTCTTTTTTAGACTCCTTGTGTTGCACATTGCATTAACCTAATGCTGGAGAATATAGGGGATCTTAGGTATTTTCCTGTTATTGATGAGATTATGTAGAAAACTAAAAAGGTGACAAAGGTCATTTATAATTGTGCATAGGTATTGAATTTGATGAGAAAGGAATTTACCAATGGTAGGAATCTGTGTCGTCCTACTGTGACAAGATTTGCAACAAATTTCTTATCACTTTAGTCTTTTGTTTCGATGAAGAAAGAGTTAAGACAAATGTCTACAAGTGATAAGTGGATTGCATCTCAGCATGCTAGGTATAATGCTAGGGTGGAGGTTTGTAATATTATACTGGAAGATAGAGAATTTTGGTCTCAATATCAATTTGTTATTTGAGTTTGTGAGCCTTTGATGAGGGTGCTTCGCTTGGCTAATACTGAAGAAAAACAAACAATGAGTTATATTTTGTACGCCGTGGAGAAAGCAACGAAAGCAATCAAAGCCAATCGGAAACATAAGTTATTTGTACACACCATATCTTTCAATCGTTAATGAGAGAAGGGAAAGACAACTTTCTTCTCTATTGTTTGCAGTTGGGGCATTTTTAATCCTAGTATTTATTTTAGACTAGATCTTAGTAAGCGAGCTGAAGTTAATAGAGGAATGCTTTTAACTATTACAATAATTGTTAACATTGAAGCAATGCAAAATCTCTTAAGCTCACAAATGGAGCTTTATAAGTTGTCTTATGAGAATTTTGGAATGCCAATTGCTATTTGACAAAGAGGAAAATTGTAACATCCCATTACCTATGGGGAGGCTAGAATAGTAAATATGAGTGATTAATGAGAGCTTAGAAATGCATTTTTATACTCATGCATTATATGATATGCTCACATTCATGAAGATTGAATTTTTGCACATGAAAATAATTGTACGTGTATTCATGAATAATTCCAAGTATATTTGGACAAGGTTGTGTTTTTTTGGGAAAATTGTGAATTTGAAATTATTTATAGTGAAAATTTTATTGACTAGTGGAATTATTATATTTGTGAATTTTTGGTGAATTTAGGATTTATTTTGGAATTTATAGAGTATTATGGAAAATAGGAAAAAAAAGAGAAGAAATCAAATGAAGATTTTGAGATAATTGAATTGTGAATGTGATTTTGTGGAGTTAATTATTATGTTAATGTTAGTAAGATTTTATGAAATAGGTTAATTGAATTAAAGTGTTTAAGGCAATAAGATGTCATGAAGGGCATTTTTGGGAGATCACTTAAGGATAAAAGATACAATGCATATAAGGAAGGGTAAAATGGGTATTTTATATTCATTAAGGGTATAAGTGGAAGAACAAAAGTAAATATGAATTGATAAGAGAGAAAAAACGAAAATAGAAGAGAAGAGAAGAGAGTTTCGGTGGTTTGAGAGAAAAGAAGAGAGTTTGAGCTAGGTTTCCTCATTTATTAGCTTTTGAGAGAGAGATTTTGAAGTGGTTCAAGAAGAGAAAAAGGTAGAGGAAGAGAAGAGCTTTCATTAGAGCCAAGAAAAACTTAAATCCTTCTAACCTCCATGAAGATCATATGAAGCTAGGGAGCTAGGGCTAAGTGTTGTTTTTCAAGATTTGAAGCTAAATTAAGTAAGTGTTATGATGATATGTTAATCCTTCTAACCTCCATCACTCTTCTTTAATTGTTGAATGAAACATGTTATGATGATATTTAAGTGTTAAATGATAATAAAGTGAGGATGGACACATGCTAAAAACGTGAATGAGGAATCTAGTAGATTCATGTCTTGCTTTTACATATATGATGGTTAATGATTCATAAATTGATTTAGAGATGTTTTAGAGTTTGAATGAATCCTTAATGAATGTAGACAGAAGTGCAGAAAAATTTGAATGATGAATGGATATTGTTATGTTCTGTATTCGAGGGAAAATCCGAATTAATATAAGCTGATTTAGGTAAATGTGCATTTTAGAAAGTTGTAGATCTTTCTTTTATCTTTTCAACGATATATAGCATGAAATTTTTGGACATCTGAACTGAAAGTTATGGTCCTTATAAAGGAAGATGTATCTTCTATCTTTTCGCTTCTTCTATGTTTTCGCTTCTTTTGTGACGACGTCACATGGCCTGTGATGATGTCATATCTTCTATGTTTTGCTTCTTTTGCTTTTTGCTTCTTCTGTGATGACGTCATATCTTCTGTATTTTGCTTCTTTTATTTTTCGCCTGGCTTATCTTCTGTTTCATATAGAATCTGTCTTTGAGATCTTCAGGAAAGTTGTAGATCTTGAAGTCCTCTTTCAAACTATAGTTATTATTTATTATTTTTTTTTTGGAAACAGGGTTGATGTAAACTTGTAAAGTATACAGTACAACTGTACAATATACCAATAGACTATTTTGCAAATTTTAAAAATTTCAAGGACTATTTCATAAATTTTAAAAATTACCCGAAATGATACCCGATATTGACTGATACCGATATAATACCGTACAAGAACCCAATCTGATACCAAGTCCAGTACAATATTTGCAACTTTGCTCTCACAACCCAACCCTCAATGTTGAACCTCGCCATCATCTTTCACTAGCCACTCCAAGATCTTGTCTTCTTCATCTTGTTACTTGAAAGCCTAAACTTTCTTTTTTAAAAGTTGATGATCGTGTAAGCTTTGGAGAAGCTAGGTTTATGTGATTTGAAGAAACTTGGAGCTAAAACAAGTAACTGTAAAACATTGTTCTTCATGGATTGCTGATAGAAACATTTTGATAATAGTTAGAGATAGATTGAAAGTGATAATGGAGTTGAATGTATGCTGAAAGGTGGATGAAGAAATGAGCATATTGATGTCCTATTTTTGTGTCTATGATGAGTAATAATTTATGAATTGTTATATAGATGTTTTGGAGATAGAATGATCATGAAAATGATGATGAATAAGTGTTAAACGCTGATGAAGAAATGTGTAAGTTTATGTTATGTTTTTGTATGATTGATAAACCATAGGTTATAAGTTGTTTATAAATGGTATTGAGAAGGAATTGAGGTGAGAATGCAAAGAAAATGGTGTAGTATGTAGAGAATGCAGAGAAAACTATGCACAAGATGGTTTGGACGTAGTATGTAGGAGTTAAAAATTTGGAAAAATAGGAAGAGAATAGCTGGAATTTTTGGATTTCATAACCCACAATCGTGGAGGTCCCACGATCGTGGGAAGTGTAAGTAAAGTGTAGGAATTGTTTTGGTGGACTAACCCATGATCGTGGGAAGTCATGCACGATCGTAGGAAAGGCCCTAAATGTGGATTCTTGTCTTTTATGTGATGTTTAAATCAAATAATGTTAAGGTACTTTCCTATGATGTATTTATGCTTGAATAAAGCTTCAAAATGAACCTAGTTTAATGATGAATTAAGTAATTAAATGTTGGTGATAATAGAGGTTATAAATAAGGAATAGATTGATGATATAATGTATCAAAAATCTGGAAAATTTAGAGATGTTATAGGAATGAAAGTGATCTTACGAATACTAGTGTGATTCAAATTAGATGAATGATGTGTATTAAGTAAAGATGAATAAGAATTTAGATATTACGTGATCTTATAATGCTAGAAAGACAAAGACTAATCATGTAAAATTAAGGTATAAACCTAAGTTCAAATTAGACATATATAAGTTTTGAGGTAAGAATGATTAAGATTTGTAATTGAGGATACATATCCGGAATGTCATTGGGCATGCATTGTACATAACACATATATATGTGTGTGCATAATTGAATACCTATGTGATTGAGAAATTTAGTAATGTGTATAAATGTGTGTATTTCATGGTTTAGAAGAACAAATAGAATGACAACATCCAGACATTGCCGGGACATCAAGGTAATAGCTATCTGGAGCTTACTGTGAGTAACCTAGATGTTTCTCACTATGGTTGATTGTATTTGCTTACATTTAAATTATTTAACTGATACATATGTGAATATGACAATTCCAGACATTGATGGTTCGAGGAGTTTGATAATCAGGAATGTTTTGGAATGTTCTGATTGTATGTGAATCTGACAGAAATATGTGTTCTCAACAAAATTATTGAATGTCGGTCTTAGGTCTGATGAAAATGTGAAAGTGCATGTGTACTAAATGAAGGTGATTGACTACATACAATGTGAATTGATGCATCTCATTACATTAAAATGCACGATTAGATAAAGAAAGTTATGATCGAAGTAGCCAGTGAAAAAGAGCTTAAAGGTCAGAAATGTGAATAAAGAGCCATTGGCTCACTAGTAAAATGAGCCCAGTATCTACAACATATATGGGACAATCATCAATGAGCCCGATATCCACAACGGATACGAGACAATTAAAAAAGTTCTCGGTCACAACAAAGTAACAACGAAAGTGGAGTCACATGTGCATTTGCGTATACATCCTTACATGTGTTTTATGAATGAATAGAAATGTATAAGTGAACTGTTTGATATGTATAGTGGAAAATAAATAAGTATGTATAGTGGAATAAAATGTGAACTAAAATATTTGCTTATGATTTGAAATGAGTGAACTATTCTATTCAGTATGTGTTGATGTGATTCGTTTGTATTTTGAATGGTAAATTGCCTTTGTGGTTTGATATGAGTGAGCGCATTGATGATGACTTACTCACTGAGTTTGCAAAACTCATCAAAATTGTAACATTGATTTTTAGGTATTGTAAGGAGACCTAGCTATTAAGACACTTTAAAAGATGTCTACATTTTTTGACTCAAGAAATAGCTTAAAGGTTGGTCAGCTAAGATGTGGAGTTTAGAAAGAACATTTTTGTTAGTTCCTTGTTTCATGTAGAATGTTGCAAAGAGTAGCAAACTCTAAGTTAGTTATGTGATAATGTATATATGAATTATGTAGCAAAATGCTACAATGTAAATTGTGTTTTGTCAACGAAATGAGGAATGGAGCTTTTGAAAATATTTGTGTTATATATGTATGATGTAATATATATAAGTGAATGTAACTACTCTAACATACCACTTTCATAGGGTATATTCCTAAATATTTCAAGATATTCGGGTATGTGCCCCCTGAAGGCGATGTGTTACAAGAATAAAATCTATTTAAACATTATTAATCTATAGTATTTACAATGTTATATTGAGATTTATAATAAGGTTAATTACTAAAAATAGCCCAAATTTTCAATAATTTTTCAATTGTAGCCTGAGTTGTAAAAAGCACCAATAAAATGCTCAAACTTTCAAAAATTTTCAATTCTATCCCAAACTTGAAAAAGTGGTAATAAAATACTCAAACTTGAAATTTTCTTCAATTATAGCCTGGCGTTATCTATTATTTTTCTGATGTCCTTAGCCATTCGTTTTCTGTTTGTTCTTCTAAAGCCCCAAATTATAAAGCACCGCACCAATAAGTTCTTCGTTTTCAATTTGTTCTCTTGGCCCTTAATGTGAGAGCGTCGGGTTGCGTAATCTGAAAATCGAATGGAGAGGGCATCGAGATACCAAACTAAAAATGAAGGAAAAATTTGAAATCAAAGCGTATAGTCATCAAGCTGCGTAATCTGATTTAGTTCATTTTAAAATAATGACATCATTTTAATTATGTTATTAAATGACGCTATTTCGTTAATTTTCATTTTTTGTGTTAATTTGGCTTACTTGTATTAATAGGTAAGGTTTTTGAAACACGTAACAAGCTACGTTAGCAAACTTAACGAAAACACTACTGTTGGGTTAGAATTGAAAAAAAATTAAAAGTTTAAGCAATTTATTAATATTTTTTAAAGTTCGGGCTAGAGTTTAAAAAAAATTGAAAGTTTGGACATTTTATTATTACTTTTTAAAGTTAGACTATAATTAAAAAATTGAGAAAAGTTTGAGCATTTTTAGTAACTAACCCTTTATAATATTACACAAAATAGGTGAACTTTTTAATATTTGAGTGAATATAATATGTTGTTAGCTACCAATATTAATATTTGATTATTTTTATATAATTTTTAAAATTTTACTATAAACTATAGTTAAATGTCAATATACTATGAACATAGTAAGTTATGCATATAAAATACTTGTCGAAAAAAATTAAAATTGACTTAGGTTAAGTTTAATTATAAAATTTAAGAAATTTTAAAAATAAAATATAAGATATTTAAATTTATTGACAATTACATTATAATTATGTAAAGTGTAAACTTTAAAGTTAGTGATTATAATTAAATTATATTTTTAGACTCCTACACTTGATCTTTTTTATATAAAAGGTATAGACACTAAATAAAGTTAGTACTATCTTTCAAATACTATTTAAATGTTAGTATTGTTGGTATCATTCAAACTAATGAAATCCTTTTATTCTATTTCGAAACCGAATAGAGTAGACCAACGTGCGTGCTTGATTTAATTGAAAAGACTTAAGGAAAGTTGTTTTTTTCCCCCCTTCAGGGTAAAGTTGAAAATTAGTGGAGAAAAGAGGTTATGTATCATGGCCTCAAAGTATGCTGTCGTATATTATTGTAACCAGGTGTATGCTATAAACCCAAAGTAAATCTAAAACCTTATTAAGCTGTAAAATTAATACCCGTGCTTAAGAAGTAAAGTTCGAATAAATTGTTTACGCACAAGTAAACAGAATGTTAAAAAGTGAATCATATGATCTGGGCATGTGTAACAATGAAGGGATTAAGGGAAGGGGATGGGTGAGACAAGGCACGTGCCGCCACGTCTCTACCCAAAGCTGTTAGAATCAAGAGCCAGGGATGTTCATTGTCAGTCATAGGCTTGCTTTGCACTCTCCTCTCTCTCGGTCTCGCCTATCTTCATCTCTTTCTTCTCCAGTCACTCATTATGGTCCTCCTTCAAGCTCCAGCCAGTCAAGACGTGCCCGAAGTGCGCCGTTTCAGCGATGATCTCGAACACGACTCCGCCTCCTCCACTCCTTACGTAAGTGCTCCCTCCAGTCCCGGCCGCTGCGGAGGTGGCGGGGGTTACTTCTTCAGTGCACCGGCCAGTCCCATGCATTTCCTGTTATCATCCTCCTCTCGGCCTCCGTCGTCCGAGCCCGATCCCGACTTCGAGTTCTCTTCTAGGTTCTCAAGCGACGGTTCTCTAGTTTTAGGCTCCATGACCTCCGCCGACGAATTGTTTTTTAACGGTCAGATCAGACCTGTGAAGCTCTCCTCACTTTTGCAGAGGCCGCAGGTGTTGCCTCCATTGTTAGATCTGGAGAACGTTAACCGAGAAGAAGAAGAGTTCGGGAAGCAAGAAGAAGAAGAAGAAGAACAAGAAGAGTCGAGGGTAACTAGAGGTAGAGATCTGAAGCTTAAAACTACTAGATCTCTTCACAGAAAGGCCAGATCTTTGTCTCCTCTGAGAAGCTGCGAGTTTCAGTGGAGTAATATTGAAGCGAAGCGAGAGGATGTGACGGATATAGAGCAAAGCGAAATGCCATCAACTGAAACGACGCCGTCGTGCTCTGCGTCCTCATCGAGATCAGGTTCTTCTGGAAGAAACTCGAACAAGTGGATATTCTTGAAAGATCTTTTGTACAGAAGCAAGAGTGAAGGGAGAGGGAATGGGAAGGACAAGTTTTGGTCTTCCATTTCTTTAATCTCTCCTTCGAAACCCCCAAAGCAAAAACAGAAACAGAAGGATAACAACGACAGGCAGCCCAATGAACGACGACAAGCTTCGTGCAAAACGACCGCAAAACCCCTGAACGGGGTTGATAAACGACGCCGTATGCCTCCATCAGCACACGAGCTTCACTACACGGCCAACAGAGCCCACGCAGAGGAGATGAAGAAGCGAACTTACTTGCCGTACAGGCACGGCCTTTTTGGGTGCTTGGGATTTAGCTCTAAGGGCTACAGTGCTCTTAATGGACTCGCTAAATCTCTAAATCCGGTATCTTCCAGTTAGACCTCATGAATTTGTATCAGGTGCTATTTTTGTATAGCTTTTGATCATAAGTTATAGTTATCTGAATCTGTATTTTTCAAAAACATGTTTTGATGACTTATCGCACATGTACAGTGAAGAAAAAGCCGTGCTTGAAACCCATTTAGTGATGACGGTTGTCCGGAGTGTATATATATATATATTATGTAATGGGCATTCAAGCTCAGTAGCTCTAGAATTTGGTTTATATTCTTTTCATTTGGTACTTAACGCAAAGGCCGTTTTCACTTTTCTCCGGAGAGAAGTTGGTGTCGTCGGAGACATTATGAGTGCGTCCTTCGCAATTATTTGGGTTCACTTTAGACAATTTCCGATGACTAAAATGACTATTGCTAGCAGCCTAGTAGATGTAGCTTTTGCAGGAACTTTGTCTTTATCTGACCATATAATAGTGACTGAGACAGACTTATGATAGCATTGTGGAGTGTCCATGCTTGGCTCATGATGTTCTCGTGTTGGGACCCCTCTCAAGCATAAGGAGTAAAAGGTTTAGGTCATCATCAGTCAGTATTGTTTCTAACAGAAACTAGTAAGCAAGATTAATCCAAATTAACTGTGCTGTCTATATATATTGGAGGGGATCTAAATACCTTTAGCAGACGCCATCTTGCATGATGCAACAATCATTGCAACTAAAAATGGATATAAATATATATATTCTTGGTGAAAGGAGAAAGATGCATTCGTGGGTTAACCCCACATGAATTGTCCTCGGTTTCGTTAGGTAAAGCTGTAATTGTCCTTTTTAATCCATTTTTTCCTGTAATGTCTGTGAACATGTCATTTTGATAGGGATTTTTCAGTGTTTATTAATCTACTTTTTTCTTTGGTACTTTTTAGTTCGTCGATTGGGTTTGTAGGATGCATTGACATGGGGGGCGGTTGGGCATTTTTCGAGAACTGATTCATCTTTAGTTAGTAGTTCTCAGAATCGCAGGCAAGGGGACCATGAGAACTGACTTCATATCTAACATTTTCGTATGATACGGTCCAAAGCCCATCAGGCATTGGATCGTAGACTCGATTTTCTTACTGGCCCTTCTCCTCATTCGATGAGTTGTTTGCATTTTTATTGTGAAAGGCGCGGTGGTGACCAATAGCAATGGGCAATAGAATATAGTACTCGGAAAATATTATTGAATAATGAAAATTTACCGTTTCAATACGAGAGAAGGATAAACTTTCCATTTATTAATTCAAATTAAAATTCTAACAAAGCATTTACCTAACATTGTGGACATATTTAATTTATTTTGAATTAAATTAAATTATTGAAGTTTTAAAAGGCTAAAAAATTTAAAAGTTGGAACTCAAAAAATTGTTACTTTAAGGTTATATAAGTTGAGTTTTCGCAATGAATCAAAAGTAGTTTAACTTAAATAAGACATAAGTAGAAGCGTTAGGATTCAACAATATCGTTAAAAGGATTAGAGATCCTCTATCTATCTCAACAATCTTCATATTTCATGCGGGTTAGTTGTGTCTTTTTTTTTGTATAAAAAGGAAAAAATACAGATGGCTACACTAGGTCAAACCCTTATGGTACAATTGGCCTTGCCTATCTAGGTTAATGAACTTCCTCATTTCTGGGGAAGACTCTTGGAGAACTTGCACGCCTAGAGGTATGCGTCTAGTGAAAGTCGCCAGGTTATCCGCACTCTCATTGCCTTCCCGATAGACGTGTTGGGGTCGAATGGTTCAATTGCAGTCGATGAGCTCCTTGATCTCCTGCACCAGAAAAGAAACATCAGTTAGGATCCGGTCTGAGGCGGAAAGGATATGGATAGCCTCTAACAAATCTAGCTCTAGAATGAGCCGCCGATAACCCCGGTTCCAGGCCAAAGTAAGGCCCACATGAACTCCTTGCAATTCAGCACTTGGCGGCGAGCAGTTAGCACACTTATGAATAAATCCTCCACACCATTGTCTAGTACAATCTCGAAAGAGACCCCTAGCTGTGGCTCCTGGCAAGACCTGTTGGACCACTCTGTCCATATTCAATTTGATACACCCATCCGGCGAAGGATGCCAACCTATAGAATGCCCTATAGGCACACCCGGTGTTTGCACTGCGCGACTTGTCATTAGTTGGGCTCATCGGACCTATTTTGTATAATCCATTACGAGATGATGGCCTGCCACTGGCCATTCAAAACCTTCTCCAAAAATACATCGATTCCTCTATTGTCAGACATACCAGCAAGCGATGCCAAAAGTGGTAGTCCACACGTCCTCCATCTGGGTGAGGTTGTCCTGGAGCCATGTCTCCTCAGATAACTGAAAGAACGTGGACTCCTGTATCATGGGGAATAAGTGTCTCCAAAAGGATTGGACCCTAGGATAGTCTCGCAGAGCATGCAACAACATCCGTAGTTAAATGTCGACGAACTCGCTGTCTATTCATTAGTAACTTATTGTTGGCTATGAGCCACAGGAAAGAGCAAATACGCTGAGGTCCAAGCCATTTCCAGATTACTTACCAGAATGGGTTTTGGTCCCCCGTGTTGAGGTTGGTGATTAACTCATACGCCGAAGCTACCGAGAAGTTGTGTGTTTTTTAAAAAATTATATTAGGTATCCTAGCTTAGTCGGACTAATCCTAAGCCCCTAAAACCCCACCCTAAGAGCTCTAGAGGATGTAAATCTGGAACCCTAAGATCTCTCAGGTTCTTACGTAGCCTGTACACCTCTGCACACAAAGAGTCGTCACATACTTGATTGGTCAATTGTTGATTGATCACTGACCCTGCTCATCATCAAATTCCCAGTAGCCCTCGAGTTCCCTAGTAGATTCAACTCCCACACTATTGCTGGAAGCGAGGCGTCCGTAATTGATCTGATCAAGGAGCTTTGCCTAGGAGGTTAGAGGATCATCAATAGAGAACATTTCTCATTTCTCCTGCTTTTGCATGACTCGAACTCAATACCTCCTGTAAGGGAGAGCCTTAAGTCAGGAGTTTACACCATTTAGGCTGTGTCTTGCATTGTTGTATGGATGTGCTGAGGAAAATATTAACGTTGGTGTTTTTATATAACCATCACTTGAACTGTGCCAGTTTGCACTGCATTTTGAGATTCCTTATGTGTTGAAGCTGTTGCTAGACATACAACTCTTTCTTTTTCCCAGTTTGGGATGAATTGTTAATTGATGGATCAAAGACCACAAATAGGAGAAAGGTTCCAAGACTAAATAGTTTAAAGATGTACCTTTCCCATTTGAACATTGTCTTAGACACAATATTGAAGTTGATGAGTAAAAGTGAACATAAAACCCACCCAAAAAAAAAAAATGAATAGAGAACTAAGTTTATCTAATAGCTTGCGATTGTTTAGACTCTGATTCTTGACAATTAGAGCTGCTTGAACTTGATTGTGCTGATTCAGCCAAACAGAAAAAAGATTGTTTAGCATATGCTTGCACAACACATTGATATAACTGAACCATTTGACTTCTCATCAGAAAGATCGCCAGTGTCCCCAGGAAGGACAAATTTAGGAGATAAGATAACCCTTTAGACCTGTTACATTTTTCTTGAGCGGGATGATCATTATGTTGGCCAATACAAAAAACATCAACGACATAGTGGGAGTAATTCTTTCTTTACATGGCAACTGAATTGGGTGCACCTGTAGTAGCTTCTGGAACTTTGATAACCTTTCATCTGCTTCTGATTGTACTTCCTCCAATTGTACACTTCAGTCACATTCTCACGACTCGTCTTGGGTTGATGAGCGAAATGCTCTAAGCTTTGATGGTATTGTAGTATAATTAAATTAAAATTTCTATTTTATTTTGGTTTAAGTTTCGTTTCTTATTCCTAGTTAGTCTCGGTTTATTAAACCCATATAAATAGACTCTTTTGGTTGTAAGGTTTTAACGATAGAAAAGGAAAGTATTTTGTGCCTCCATCGTGAAAAGCCTTTTGGCTTCTTTGTTTTCTTTTCCGATTAAACAGTAAGCCTCTAGTTGATAAATGGTTTGTGCTGGGACCAACATTTAAGAAACGATTTTTACGTTGGGACCTACATATGGCATTAGAGCAAGGAAACCCCATCCATTGTAGTCACCGTCTTCCTCCTAGAATGCTCCCTATAAGTCATTATATCTCAAATTTGGTTCTCTAGGAATATTTTCAGAAACCCACGACTGTCCTTGTATATCAACCCACTGATCCTCTTTGCATCTCCTTTGTGAGCAATAGAAACAATATCACTTGTTTGGTACCAAACTTGAAAGGCAAACAGGATTACGACTTTTGGAAAATCTAGATGGAAACACATATGTCTGCTTATGATTTGTTACAGTATATCAAGAACGATTTGGCAGAGAATGCAAATAATAATGAAAAGAAGAATAATAGTATGGCGTTGGCACAAATACACCAGGCTATTGACATGACGATATTTGGAAAATTTTCTATTGCCAAAACCGTAAAGCAGGCATGAGATATTTTGGCCAAAACATATCAAGTTGTTGACAGGGTGCAGCAAAATCATTTGTTGATGTTGATGAGAAAGTTTCAATTGCGCACCATGGATAAGTCAGAAAGCATTGAAAATTATCTTTCCCACTTAATTGAGATAAAAAATGAGATGTCGCTCAACTGATCGGAGTTACAAGATGTGGATTTTGTTACAAAGGTGTTGAATTCCTTGCTAATGAAGTTTGATCACATAGTTGCCGTTATTCAAGAGACAACAGATTTGGCGACTTTATCTATTGAAGAATTGTTGGGTTCTTTGTTTTTTTGATGAAAATCGAATCAATGGTAAAGCTGATGATATACCAAAAAAGAAGTCCACAGAAAAGGCTTCGCAAACAGTGCAAATTCAACCTACTAAAGATAAGAGTAGTGGAGACACTTCAAATGGCGCCGATTTTGGTGGTCATGGACAGAATTTTAGAGGCTGTGGAAGTGGATGTGGTTGTGGTCGTAGAGGCAGAGTTAATTTTCAAGGACGCCGCAGAGGTAATTTTAATAACTCTAACAATAATAATCAGTCATGGAAGCCTAAGTATTATAATTGTGGAAAAATTGGCCACGTTCAAAATAATTGTTGGAGTATTAAATCGGATAAAACAATGCAAGCTCAAGTAGTTGAAAATAATGGTGATGGTAATGAGATTTTGTTTTTTGTTGCTGGAGATGAAGACAATAAAAGTAATGTGTGGTATTTGGATTCTGGTTGTAGCAATCACATGTGTGGAAAAAAGGAGATGTTTTCTGATTTGGATGAATCTTTTGTAAGCTCGGTAAAATATGGAAATAATCATGTGGTACCTGTGCTTGGAAAAAGGAAGGATTCCCATTATTGCTAAAAATGGGTCTAAGAAGTTTACATATGAAGTTTTATATGTGCCTAGTTTATACCACAATTTATTAAGCCTTGGTCAGCTACAAGAGAAAGGTTATGATTTGCATTTTAAGAATGGTGTTTGTACTATCCGTGATAAGCATTTGGGACTAATTGCAAGGTTAAATATGAGTCATAATAGATTATTTGCTCTTAATATTAATTATGGTGATATACCTTGTTTTAATTCCACTACTTTTGATGACGTTTGGTTATGGTACATGAGATTTGGGCATTTTTACTTTCGTGGTTTGCATTATTTAGCCAAGAATAATGTTGTTTTGGAGTTTCCCTTTATTGATTTTCATGATAGACAGTGTGAGTCTTGTATTTTAGGTAAGAAACACAGGGATCCATTTCCTAGTGGCATAGCTTGGAGAGCTAGACAACCATTGGAGCTAATACATTTTTATTTGTGCATTGTGGAGGTTCCTTCTAATGGAGGTAATAAGTATTTTATAACTTTCATTGATGATTTAAATAGAAAGGCCCGGGTTTATTTTTTGAAGAATAAGTTTGATGCCTGTAATGTGTTTAAGAGTTTTAAAGTTTATGTTAAGAAACAAAGCAGTCATCCTATTAAAATTTTGAGAACTGATAGAGGCACGGAGTATACAGTTTGTGATGAGTTTTTGGCATAGCGTGGAATTAATCATCAGTTGATAACAAGGTACACTCCTCAGCAGAATGGCATGACAAAAAGGAAAAATAGAACAGTGATGGACATGATGAGGTCAATGTTAGTTGTAAAGCAAATGCCTAAAGGTTTTTGGACTGAAGCAGTTTCTTGTGCTTTTCATGTGTTGAACAGGTGTCCTACTAGATGTAATGGTGGGAAGATTCCATATAAGATTTGGAGTGGTAAAAAACCAAATATCTGTCATCTTAGAGTATTTGGTTGTTTGGCATATACACATGTTCCAGATGCTATCAGGAAGAAGCTTGATGATAAGGAGAAGAAATGTATTTTTATTGGCTACAGTTTGGAGACTAAGGGGTACAAGTTTATTAACCTAGTGAGCAAGAAAATTATTATAAGTAGAGATGTCAATTTTGATGAGCAAGGTGCTTGGGATTGGTCACAAAAAGAGTGAGATTTAGAAGTGAGTCATCCACCACAACCATCATATTTTGATGATGAGAATGATGTGATGGATCAGTCAGAGGAGTCAGAACAGTCGAATGTTTGAACTCAGCAAAGTTTTCCTCAATCTAGTTGTCCACAAAGATAGAAACGATTGCCAGCTCATTTGAAAGATTATGTAGTTAATGGTCACTCTTCTAATGTGTCTGATGAAGATGTTGTTAATTTTGCTCTTTTTTGCAGATTGTGAATGTAACACCCTATTCCCAACTGACATATGCACGTGTGTCCATCAGATACACGTGTACATGCCTGTCAGAAATGACATGTTAACTAACT
>JAOSBN010000009.1:22419180-22434566 GCA_027563595.1 Erythroxylum suave
TGTGGCAAGCATAAAGATAATGGGATCATTGTCATCCACCATTGCTTGTCCTAACATAATTATGTGACAACCATAAAAATAATGGGATCATTGTCATCCACCTTTTACAAAATAGTGGATAAACCACTATTTACAACACTTTCCTCTATTTTGGAAGTGTTTTTTACGCAGCTTCTTTATTGGGTTCTTTTTAAATTATTACATTTATATTATCTTATTAAACTTGATTAGAATATATTGTCGTTACTGTTAAGTTAGACCACTTAAAGAAACGTGATTTGGTCGTGTTTTTCTCTTGTCTGCTGGTACTTAACTTCAATTATGTCAGGTCCTTTTCTTAAGATGACTTTTTCTGTTTAGTCAACATTCCAATTAACGCCGGCCAAGTTGCAAATGGTATAAAATCATTGGCGTGTCACCCATTTAGTGATGAGACAGTGACGTGATTGAATGCCTAGTTCCAGGCTTTTGGGGAGTGAAGAGAACATAAGCTAGCAGAACTTCGCATCCAAATGCTCCAATTAGGAGACGACAACAGCTCGAGCGACTTGCGATGTTATTTTATGAAAATAATGTTATTTTAATATAATTAATTAAATTATTTTAAAAAATTTTAGATAAATTTAAATTTGATTCATTAATTTAAAACAAAATCAAATTTTAATAATTACGAAAATTCAAATATCATATATTATAATAAAGAGGATTTTGTTTGAAGGAAATTTTATTTTATTTTCCCTAAAACACAGTTCCTATTTTGCCACCCTGGCGAATGACTCTGTTTGCTTTTCAAGTAAGCATCCCCGCTTTAGAATGGAGCTGGTCTAGTAACCTCTCAAATCCTTTGTCCCAGTAATTCTGTCCACTCGTACTTGTGCTCAAATCTAGCCTATATTTGAAAAGGCAGTGTATAGGTGGTATATGGTAAAATCTATAAGAAAGTTCACGCCCAATAATGTTTAACTTATGCTGATGGACATTCGTATAATAAATTCAATATGGACAAGAATTAGTTGAAACTAGGAACACTCCAACTACCATTTCTCTCAGGTCATTTACAAGTGGAAAGCAACAGGTTTTATTACAAAAAAATTCCCCCAACTTGGCCTCAGTTGTCCCTACTCCCCTACTCCGGCCAAATCAGCAAAGCAAAGGCTAAAGAAAGAAAAAGGAATTGTGAAACAAACCAGGGAAGACTACAGTTACAGTGAGAAGGAAACAAGGTAGGGCAAGGCATTTCAGGAGAGAAGCCAAGCAACCATGGCATTTTTCTTGTCACACTTCATCTCTTCTACCTTCTCAACTTCTGCTTCACCATCACTCTCCCACAGCCAACACAAGTCATTGTCTACAGTTTGATCAAATAACTCATGTCCTGTAACCATGTCCTCCCAAGACCAATCAGCTACATAATTATCGTCGAAACACGACGTTATGGATGCAGTACAGGAGTGTAACTCGAAGCTCTCTGATCCATCTGAACTTGTATTACTTCCAAATTCTCGATCCTCACTCGCTATCTTCACTTTAGGACTACGTAGCTCATCGACTCCACGTTCTGTGACAAAGATGGCCTCATCCTGCCTCTCCTCGTTAACCTCCAAAACGCCATTTGGATCCACTAGCTGGTTGTCTATTATGTCATCAAAGCACAACATTTCGCCATCAATGCTCGAACCATATGGTCCTAACGTTTCATCAGTTCCTTTCCCTTCCCCGGTAGAAAAGGACATTAAATCACCACTTGTCTTATTTGTGCTTACCTCACCAACGCACAATCCTAGACTTTTCTTCTCTCGTGAATCCAAAAACCCTGCGCCAGTTTCTTGGGAGGGGCTAGAAATAATAAGGTCCATTTGCTCCGTATCTTGTAAACATGCATCCAAAATCAATGGATCGTATGTAGCACCAGGGACTGTCGTCTCTCTCTCTAAATCGGGTGTCTGGGGCAATGGTACTTCGTCTGGTAATTTTTCATTGATTGAAGAGGTGTTGGGTCTCTTTGGCTGTAACGCGACATCTTTTCTAGACAAGGTTTTGTTTTTCTTCATCGCCCATCTGCTAGTCCTACCACCTTTGCGCTTGCTTGCCATGCCAACATTGGACAAGTCAATAATCAATGGTAGACTATCATTATCAACCCTCCTAAAGCTGTGAACTTTCCTACTCAAGTGGGAATTCCAGTAATTCTTAATTTCATTGTCTGTCCTTCCTGGCAGGTGGCTGGCTATCAGAGACCACCTGCCCAATTATCATAAATCACGAAAAATTATGCGGGTCCCAGTGAAAGAAAGCATTAGTGATACCTACAACAAATTAATTAATTATAATAAAAAAGGAACTTTTGTTCGACCCCTTTGGCAAAGTTAAGAACATCCAAATGTATCCTCGAACATCAGATTCACTTTAGTAATCTTTAAATTGCATTATGACAGGAGAATTATAGCCCACTTAGTGATTAGTTCGAGATACCTTCATAATAAAATATTGTACCACTACCACGTAATGTCAAATTTCTTTTTTATACGAATGAAGAGTAGGTTGCCAATTCAAAGGCAAAACCAAAAGCTTTAAACTTTTTTGTTGTTAGTCGAGCAATTATCAACTTACGCATAGTAATTGTACAAATAAACCTTTAGAATTTTACTATTTATCTTGCTTACAACTTAGTTGAATTAATAGCTCTATCATAATCATATACAGTCAAACTTCTAGAAATCGAGTATTATACGATAATTTTATAATTTCGATTTGAATTAAAATTAAACTAATAGATTTTATATAGTCCCAAACATTATTAACTTTGGAAACATTCTCTAAAACTCGCCACATGTATAATTACTACATCCCATACGTGAGTTGGCCCAAAAGCGGAACAGTCAAGAGCAAGATTAAAAGACATCAAAATCACATAGAAACTCACACGAACCTACCTCACAAGTTATATATATGGCGCATTCGTTCCGTTCAAGGTAGTTGTAGGGTATATATAATAAATTGTCATCTCCTATTCCTTACAAAAACGGGGATCTGCCCTTCCAAAGAGATCAATCAATGACATCAATGTCTTAAGGTCGAAGGGTTCAATAATAGTTCATAGACACCTCGTGGGCCTAATACTAGTAAAAGACGTGTAAAAGACCTTACATGCTAATGATCGTCATTTGGAATTGTTGTGAGACTAATCATGGTCATTATCTACGTGTTAAGAGGAAATAATTCTTATATAGGTTCACTCGAGAGAGTCCATTTAAGCAGTAATCAATAATCAACTGGCTACTTTTTCGGCCTGTTATTCTTCCGTGTCTGCCTTATTTTATTTTAAGAGAATCAATTCATCCAATTTACGTGAGTATCATTTATTAAATGTAGTTACAGAATATCGGAATTGTTCCCTTCTTTTACATGTAATATCTTAATAAAGTTGCTAGGATGGTTGACAAGACAGAAAGCGAAAATGCAGGAGAGGACAGACACCATAAAAAGAACATTATTACGAGAAAAACAGAGTTCAAGACCCATCTCAGCATGTGTAAAGAATATACTGGACGGAAAATGCTGCGCTGACCTGTTACCCAAAGAAGCGTGCAACTTCACGATGACTTCCTCCTCCTCTGGTGATATATTTCCTCGTTTCAGGTCATTTCTCAGATAGTTAATCCATCTCAGTCTGCAACTCTTACCACACCTCAGTAACCCTGCAAAGGCCATAAGAAACATCATTAAAACTACAAAAAAGGAGCAGAAAGCCACGAGCAACTTAAGAAAACATTCATATATCCATTCTAACGAGAGAAACAAAGGGAACCCCATTTGAAAAAAGCGGATAGTGACCACATTCTGTAACCTGCATTCTTAGGCAATGACCTCCATGACCCTTCACCATTAGCTTCAATATACTTCCTCAACGCCTCATCTTCTTCTGCTGTCCATCTCCCCTTCTTCAACCCCACTTTTTCACAACAAGGAGCTCTTCCCATTCCCTCTTAAACACACCACACACGGTGGCTCAGTCAAAGAGTCAAAAGAAAAATGATATTTGAAGAAAGCCTTATCCAATGTTCCAAAGATCGGAGAGAAGTGAGTGTCAAAAGTTTTATCTTTTCCACTATTGTAGAGAAAGGGTTAAAATTTGTTGTAATATATAGAGAGAGAGTAGAAGGACAAGGCTTGGTGGGACCCATGACGCAGACAGATATGTGGTTGCTGATTTCGCCACGAGTGCCACTAAAAAACAAGACAGTCGTGGCATCGCGACCGTCGAGAGCCTCCTGACGGGGCATCCATCTCCCACGTTGACGCATCCTACAGCCTATATCTACTAGTCTCGCTGTGCCCCTTTACTTTCATTTTCTCGTCAACCACTAAATACGTGGGTACACTTTTTCTTCGAGGAAACATCCAAGGGAGGGATTGATTGTCTTTTTTTATTTATATTTTTCGTTTTGTATTTATGTTATTAAATTTAGAAAAAATTATTTATTTAATTATTCGATATCTTAATTATCAATAAGAATTATAAATTATTTAATACAACATTATATAATTATTTTATTTAGTGATTTATTAAATTTTGTAATTAAATAAAATAAAATTGATTTAATAATAATTATTAAATATAATTAAATTTAAGATATCTTTATAGTATATAAATTTTAAATAATTTTTGATTTAAAATTAAAATATATTATAGATATGGAGCCAGAGTGTTCGTATGACGATGTCTCGTTCGTCGTCAACATAAAGCATAGTTTCAACTTTCCTGCTTTCCCTCGTCTCAGTCACGGCCAACTAAATAAATACATTTTAGTAAATAAATATTAAGTAAAAATTTACAAATTTAACAGTCATTCTACAAATTATATCACAATTTCACCATTGCCGATTGATTTGATATAGTAAGAGGAGGATCTTGTCCGGTATGTGCGCATTTATTTTGTTATCTTCGGCAAGTGTCGGTAAGTGCAATGACTACATAGTTGTGTTGCGTTCGTTGCCACTGCCAAGTTTTGTGATAAAATCTTTTCACAAAAAAAGCTTTGTGATACGGATAAATGAGTGTAATAGAATCAAAACGAGCAACCATTAACAAAGAGTATTACTGTGTGCAACTGTATCGTGTTTGGAGAGCCTGTCTCCCAACCACCAAATCGTCTTAGCACCAGGAACACATGATCTCTCTGTTCGTTAAAATCATTTCAAATTCTTTGAAACTACCAGTTATGTAACAAGGAGTCAAACATTTGTTTTTCTTTTCTTGTTTCAAAATAAACAAATAAATTATTTATTTATGAAAATTTTTCTTTGATTCAAATTAAATAAAAATAAATAAATTACTATGCAATTTTTTTATTTATAAAAGCTCAATTTTCTTAATTTTAAATATCATTCTCGTTAATACTTTATTAGACATATTTTAGTCTTTATTTTATAATATCTTTCACCATAACCTATAAACAATATTAATTAATAACGTTGTTAATGACTAAACGTAATTTTTTAATTAAAATTTCCTATTGTATTAAAAATATATTTTGAGAAATCTTATAAAAGTTGTTGATAGTTGAAATTTTTTCTATGACTTTCAAATTTTTAGTTTTTTTAAAGATTATAATTTTTTGTTTTTAGATATTTATATATTTTGTTTTATATGCATTTTGATTGTTCTTAATATATTGCAAATATTGAATTAAAAATAACAAGTTATCAATATTATATTATTACAAATATATATTGATTGATGTTGATGTGTAATGTTAAACAACATCAACAACACCACTAGAATTCTCGTTGATATGTGAGTTTTAGAAAGGTTCAATAATATGCACCTTACTTTTGACTAATAGAAAGATTGTTTCCAATTGACCCACACAAACAACAATAATAATAATTAAAAAACATCAATAATAATAATAACAACTACTACTAAATCAAGCTAGGTCCGAAAAAAAGAAAAAAAAAAGGCTTAGGCCAAATCCCTAACAGGTAAGTACTATCTATTTACAAGTTTAGCTACCTATAAGAAAAACTAAATGAATCTCTTTATAAGAGATCATTTCTCTAAATTTTAGTATGTCAAAGTTTTCAATTGTAGGTTACGTCCTCTGCAAGTTCCTACATTGCAATATCATTCTTGATCACTTCCCCAAATTTTTTTTAAACTCTCCCTTTTTTCTTTTACAGTTTCTAAGTATAATCTTCTTATATCTTCTCACTAGAGCGTCTGAGTGTCTCCTCTTAATATGTCCAAACTACCTAAGTCTTATCTCTCTTAATTTGTCAATAATATTAGCTACATTTAATTTGTTTCTTACCATTAAATTTATGACCTTATTTCTTCTAGTAAAATTGCATATCCAATGGAGAATCGTCATTTCTGTCACCATTAGCTTATGATTATACACTTGGTTGATAAGTCAAAACTCTGCTCTATGGAGCATAACTGTCTAATCATTAAATGATAGAATTTACTTTTAAGAAGCTTAAGTGATACATTATAGTCACACAAAACTCTTGATGTGCTTCTCTATTAAAGCCACCCTGATCTTATTCGGTTATGTCTTCATCAATTTCTTCGTTGCTATGGATGATAGAACTAAGATATTTAAAAAACATCCCTTTTATGGTATAACTTCTAAACTAATATTTACCTCCACCTCGATAACCACTTTATATCCTGAAAAGTTATACTTCGCGTACTCAATTTTAGTTCAACTCGGTCTAAAACCCTTCGACTATAATGTATCCCTCCAAAGTTCAAGCTTGACATTGACCTCCTTCTTTTGTCACATTACCTAAAATAATGTCGTCAGCAAACAACACATACCAAGAAATTTCCTCTTGGGTATTTTTGATAAGCTCATCAATCACTACTGCAAACAAAAAGGGGTTTAAAGAGAAACTTGGTGTAGCCCAATATCTATAGAAAAATATTTTATATCTTCTCCTATTGCCCTTACTTTAATTTTTACACCTTCATATATATCCCTAATAATTTGTATATAAGTCATAAAACTTGCTTGACTCATAAACACCTCCATATGATTTCTCTTGATACCCTATTTTACGATTTTTCTAAATCAATAAAAACTATATGTAGGTTACGCTATCTTTCCCTGTAGTACTTGATCAACCTTTTAAGGAGATGTAAAGCTTCTGTCATGGATCTTCCTAGCGTGAAACTGAATTAATTTTTTGAGATAGAAACATTATTTTTCATTCTCTTCTCAATCACCTTCTCTCATAATCTCATAGTGTGATTAAATAATTTGATGTCTCTATAGTTATTACAGCTTTAGATACTCTCTTAATTCTTATATCAATATTAAATAATGCTACAAAGTAGAAATTGGAACATATTTAACATTTTATTTATAGTTTAATATATTGAAAATAATTTATCCTAAATATTAGCATAAATTATATTTTAAAAAATCCCTTGAATTGACTTGTCTAAGTTCTTCTTCTAAACGATTGTATATTAGTAAAATCATTCGTAGGGTCTAAAAGGGATAGTTTGACTTTAAGATTATATATTTTTTCCTAAAATATTAATTACTAAGAAAGCTTTTGTTGTTGTTTTTTTTTAATTTATTTATCTTTTTTTGCTAATTCAAGCATTGACAACGAGAATAACAGACACAGGGCACTCAGTTACACGACGAATGAAGGCTGACCAGATCATTGTCGGAGGCATGGGCTGAAGCATCGTACGGTGACAACATCGAAACCCGGTCGCTCGGGAAGGAAATCATCTTTTCCGTTTTCTCTGTTTCTAATTAGTGCCAAATCATATTATCAACAAATCTCATTTATTTATTACAATATTTATGAAAGAGATTATTGAGAACACATTGGAACTAAAAAAACAGTAAAGACGATTTGGTTCCGGTCGCTTGGAGTTTTGTCTCGGTTCTGTACGGACGTAATACAAGATTAAAAGACCATAAAAAAAAGGAAAACAGAAATCACTTAGTCCGACAGGGAAATAGATCCCCTGTTCCTCAAAGCTTGTATCATTCTAACTATCTAACAAATGAGACAGAAAAGATAAATAAATGCTAATAAAAAAAGAGTGTAACGGGTAATCTCAACCCGTCCGACAGTCCGAGTGCGGCACACTATTCACGAGCTTCAATCCCCTTCTCTGCTACTTTCTGCTCCCTCTTAAGTTCCTTTCCTGTCATAAAGATATCTGACACTGACACTGACACTGACGCTGATAAAACTTCAATGTCCTATGCTTGTCCAGCTCGTTCCGTCCAATTTTTCCCGTACAACATTATAAAAGGTGTGAAGAATCGAATTTTCTGATTTAATTATAAAATTTTATATACATATTTATGTATATAGATTTTACACAAATGTATTAATAAGATATAATTAGAATAAAATAATTAAAACTAAAAATTTAATGTAAAAAAACTGTCTCATTCTTTTACTTCTCAAATCTTCTCATACCGTGTATTTGTATCCATTTTTATTTCAGTTCTCATTCATCGTGTACTCGTATTTGTAACACAAGTTTTCTGATGAATTTTGAGAAGATTCACCATATTAGTAACAAGAACATGGGCGAACTTTCTATTACAACACGTTGAAAATATTTTAATCAAGAAGAATTCATAGAGTTATGGGAAATAATATTCAGTTGCAATTCTTCTTGATAGTAGGAAGTGTTCTTTATGTCTCCTCTCTTCCCCGGAGCAAGGTTCGGGATGAATTGGCTTACGAATAACCTCAACTCTCGTAAAAAGAATACTCTGTCGTAGGTTATATGCGATTTTAATTGTATATGTATATATTTTATTTCATTGAAATAATTTATTACAATCTTAATTTTATTCACTTCTGAAATTACAGCTAGTCAAAAATCACGTCCATACTAAAAAGAAAAAGCGAAATCTCTGACATAGAACCGTGCTCCTGCTCTTACTTGTAATTCTTTCATTGGTGACATAAATTGTAATTTCACCAAAATGAATCCTATTTTTATCTCCTCATGTCTTAATGACCTGCTCCTTTAATTTCCGGTACTTTAAAGTATGACCTTTAACAATATTTTTCAAAACATAATTTAATAATATTATCATGAAATTTTTGTACCAATTAATATATTTAAACTTCATTTTTATCCTAAAATTATATTATTTTAAAAGGAAAATAAAATTAGAACAGATTAAGTAATACAGAGAATTTGATCCTAATATTATTTACCTTGTCACATTAAAATAAACACGACAGAAAATTGTAAGTATCTCACATAATAATATTTTCATAATCTATGTATACATTTTCATGAACATTTATTTAATTCTATCTATTAGACCTAGAATATTGAACTTATTATCTCTTTCAAAAACATTATATAAATTAATAATTCACATATTGATCAAGCAAATTTTAAGAATGCTCCTCGTAACAAGAATTTCACTTACTGCATTTCTTCAACATTTCATTTTCTTATAAATTGATTTAATCTTACTTTATAAAATTTTCATCGGGCCTGAAATTTATTGAATGCATATGAAATGAATTCCTGTCAGACGAGCAACGGCGAAGAAAACACAGAGTACTGAAGTCTGAAAGTGAAATTACCTTTGGCGGAGTTGTGGTGAACGTGGTCATAAGAAAAAAGTACGTGTAGGTGGTCCTGCTCATGCGGGACCAGTCAGGCACACGTGGCAGTGTATCAATTCCAAAACTGGCAAATTATTAAAACCGTTGGATCTGACACGTGCAGTAACCCTACGCCGTGGAACGGTAAATAAATTTTGGCGGCTGAATATTGCTAGCATCTTTTATCTGAGTATATAATTTTTATTATATTTTATTAAAATTTATATACGTATTTACGTAAATATATATATATATATATATATGTATATAATTTAATAGAATAAAGTAACCGAAAAAAAAGATTTCATGCGCATCTTTAACTCCACTAAATATTTTTATACAATTTCTTGTTGTATTAAATTTTATTTATTCGGAATATGAATATAGGGCTTTTTAATGATTTCCAATTATTGAGTTCCGCTAAAAAGTCCCATAAACTCCAGTATTAGTTTAAAGTGTTCTAGATTTAAGTCGTTAAGTGATCAATTACATTATATATAAAACTTGATTTTAAGTTGTTACTTTACTTTAAAATATATAATATAGATTTATTCAATACATATTTAAAACTGTTATACACTTAATCTCAAGCATCGTTTAACCTTCAAATGTATAACTATCCATTGCTAAAAGATGCTTCATTGTGACCACAAGGTTATATGTTTAAGTCATAAATAAGGTTTTTGTAAAAATATATGAGAATATTGAATATATTATGACCTTGTCCAGACTTTCGTAAACTGGGGAGCTTGTGCACTGGTATATTAACTTTTTGTGTCTGTACTAATTAGAGGTAAGTTTGCATATTATTAAATTTTTATAAACTCCGCACCTTAGTGGCTCTTAACCCCTGCAAAGCAAAGAGTCTTGTACATTAGATATGTTGACTTTTTACCTTTATACTAATTAGAGATAGAACTGCATATTATTGAATCTTTCCAAACCATACATCTCAACGGAATGTTACTATTTGTTATTATTGCGAGCATAATAACTAGTAATATAAGTAAAATTTTTCTAAAACATTTAATATCACGTTATTTTTACTTTTTTTAATATAATGTGAAAGAATCTGTTACTATTGTACTAATATTAAACAGTTTTATCCTTATAAAAAAAAACAGTTTTATCGATATAAAATTTATAAATAATATATTTTAAATAAAATTAATTAATAATAAGTAACAAGTTTAATCTAAATAATTATTTAGAGATTCAAACTCTTTAACCCCTAAAGTCTTTAGTTAATACAATTGTTATTGGCTTCATTTTGGGAAGTTGGAATACAAAACCAAGTTCAACTTAGCAAAAGGGATAAATCTGAAGATTAATATCTAACTAGTTTATATGAATACAAAAATTATGCAAATATAATGTATAGTTAATCCAAGTGAACCGGAAAATCGTGTTCGCGCGGTTCATTTCTGTTGTTTGATTTCAAAATGTGAATCGAATAAATTAAAAAAAAAAATTGCAGAGCAAGCTCCAAGTTAGTTTTAGTTCCGAGGTGAGTCAGGTGACGTTGACTCAAGTGTCTCGGTGAAGGTTGGCACGTACATGTCTACACTGTGGCCCTGCATTTGGCATTGGCATATGCCCTGGTGATCGGTCGGTCCAATTAAATGAGACCTCATCACGAGCTTTATAGGTGGAGTTGCTGCAACCGTACAGTGAATCAACGGGGGTTCAGGTGGTCCACTGTTACTTGATGTCGCAATTTTTGTGCTTTATTTTCTTTAATATGCCTATATAGTATATTCTTAAATAAATATCTGTTCATTTGATTTAGACTAATTGCTTTTCCTTTTTGCCAAAAATATGCACTTCTCTTTTCAATCCAATTTGCATGGCAATTATAATTGCTTAAAAATAAACTAATTAATAAAATACACACTCAAAATTTTATACTAGGCAATTTGTAATTTAGAAATATGTATTCAATCAAAATTAATTTCTAGCAATAATTAATAACATTTATAGCAAGTCAAACATCTTTTAGTCACTCCCTAAAATATCTGTATAATAATTAACAAACTTATTACGCACGTCTATGATTGCACGTCATTATCCGAAATAAATAAAACTCAACTGCCATAGTATTGTGCATTCATTACGACAATTTTTTTAAATACAGCATCCAAGGCCAAGGGGAGATGTGGAGTGAAAGATCTAAAAGTATTTTTTTGTTATTTAATTATTTTCCATTCTTTTTGGTGAAAGAAACTTCGAGAATTGAACACGCACGCCGTTTTAAATACAATGTCTCATCCTTGTACTCGTTCTTCCACGAGACGAGGGAAACATCCCACCTGTATGAAAACGTGTCTTACAGCACCTATCACCTATCGGGTGCCAACATCTCCTCTTAGAGGATCAGTCGAGGCTCCGTCTCTAAACGTGTCTTCACTCTTCACCCATTACATCACATCGTTAGATTGACAAAACAACCTTTCCTTTTAAACTAGTTTGCTTAGGTGAAAAGTTGAACTTCAGTTGCCAATAGTGGTGCCTGCCATTTGCATGCTTTTAGATTTACATCTTCGATGTATAAATGTGTATCTATAAATACAAAAAATTGTGAGTAAAAAACTGTCTTTTGGGTTTTCTCCCTATATTTTATTAAGTACGAGAGTGAGAGATGAAGGTTGAGAAATAATAGACAAATTAAGTAAAGAGCTTACGTCAACAATTTGTTTCTGCATTATTGAGCAATGGAAAAAGGTTCGTACTCTTTGTACTAGATTATGAATATACATATGTCAGAATTTCTAGACCTGTTCATATTTATGAAATTGCTTACACATATTATGAACATTAATATAAAATTTATGAAAATTATTATGTGTTGTATGGTGTTTTAACATTAATATACAATTTATGAAGTTTTTGTTTTTTAATATGTGTAGCATGTTGTTATATGACTTGAAAAGTATTTAACGTTAAGTTTTATGAGTAAAAGAGGGTAATGTAACATTCTGGTTCCATTGTTGATTATTGTCTCAAGCCCAACAAGTCAAAAATGGAAACCAACACAAGTAAAAAATGGTGGCTATTTCGGTGGATGCATGTATTAGCCAGTTATAACCTATTGGCTTCTCTGTATAAGAGAAGCAGTAGCAGCAAAGAGAGCAGAGTAGAAAATCTAAGAGAGCCTAGAGGGAGAGAGATAATGAGGGAAAGAGTTGCACCAAGAGAGAGAAAATAGTGAGGAGTTACTCGGGAGAGAGATAGAAGTTCTCTCAAATTGTCTTTGGTTTTGTATTTTGTCCAGCTTTTTTATTTTTCTCTTCCTAGTGGGAGTGTTGTGAGCTTGAGTTAATTTTGGGTCTTTGGTATATTGAGTGATAAACACTATTGTATGTTCTCATTGATTATAGTGAAACACTCAGTCGTCTCCAAACTGGACGTAGGCATTGCCGAACCAGTATAAAAATCTTGGTGTTCTTGTTACTGTTTTATTTTTCACTCCAAAATTGATTAACGTTTCCGCACAATAAGTGGTATCAAAGCTCCAGTTTTTTCGACTGGGGTATTGTAGGAGTGAAAATCTAGTGGAGCTACAGTATCGATGCCACAATACCCGAGAATAGTGTCGGTGCTATAGTGTGAACAATGTTGGTGCTACAGTCGTGAACAATACGATGCTACAGTAGCCTGTGAATAGTGTTGTAAATAGTATCGGTGTTACAGTCGTGTAAACAGTACGTATTTGTGAATAGTGATGAGTACATGGCTGGAGATAAAGATGAGCCCGTTAAGGAGAGCGAGTCGATATCGTCGTCATCAGCACCGACATCCAATCGGTACTACAAGGTTAAAGGTTGATAAATTCAATGGTTCTAATAATTTTGGTATGTGGCAATGTGAAGTTATGGATGTGCTGTATCAACAAGAGTTGGACATGGTTCTAGAAGATAAACCCGAAGGTATGGATGACAAGCAGTGGACACGAATTAATCTCCATGCTTTTGCTTATATTCGATCATTTCTTGATAAGGAGTTGAAATATCCGTATATGAAGGAAACTTCTGCTCAGGAGTTATGGAAGAAATTGGAGGAAAAGTATATGACCAAGAGTGCAGAAAATCGGCCCTTCTTGAAGAAGCGACTCTTTCGATTTCAATATCGTCCAGGTATTTCTATGCACGAACACCTAAATGATTATAATAAAATACTTGCTGATTTAGCAAATCTTGATGTGAAAATTCCTGACGAGGATAAGGCATTATGTTTGTTAAATTCATTGCATGATGATTATGATCGTTTGACAACTACTTTGTTGTATGGAAAATCCGAGGTGAAATTTGATGAGGTTTCTGCAGCATTGGTGAATCATGAGTGTCGTAAGAAGAAACAGAAGACTCACAATTCACAAACTGAGGCATTCACTGCAAGGGGATGAACAGAGGAAAGAAAACATGGGAAGCGGGGAAAATCTCGTTCAAAATCGCGAGGGAAGTTTCCTGCTGAAGATGAATTTGCCTTTTGTCGTCAAAAAGGTCATTGGAAGAAAGATTGCCCCAAATTGAAGAACAAATAAAAGGAGAAAGTGGGTTCTGTAGCAAATGTTGCAAAATCTGGAGATGATGATTTCGAGTTTGCTTTGGCTAGTTCATCTGTTGATGGTCACTCCAAGGAGTGGATTTTGGATTCAAGTTGCAGCTATCATATGTGTCCTATTTGGGAATGGTTCTCTAGCTTTCAGGAGCTAGATGGTGGAGTTGTTTTGATGGAAAATAATAATGCCTGCAAAACACAAGGGATAGGAAAAATCTGTTTGAAGATGCATGATGGAACAGTCAAAGAATTGACTGATGTTCGATATGTACCGGATATGAAAAAGAATCTTATCTCATTGGGAGCATTGGAATCCAAGGGTATCAAGATCACCATAGAGGGTGGAGTTCTTAAAGCTGTGTACGGGGCACTGGTGGTGATGAAAGGTACAAGACGAAATAACTTGTATTTCTTGCAGGGGAGTACAATTGTTGGTGGAGCAGCTATCACTGAAGCTGCTGACACAGATAGCTCAGACACTACGAGATTATGGCATATGCGACTTAGACATGCTGGTGAAAAAGCGTTGCAAGGATTGGTAAAGCAAGGCTTATTGAAAGGTGTAAAAGCATGTAAATTGGAATTTTGTGAACACTGTGTGCTAGGTAAGCAAACAAGAGTGAAATTTGGCACTGCTATTCACCACACTAAAGGCATTCTAGATTATGTTCACACTGATGTTTGGGGACCTTCCAAGAATGCATCTTAGGGAGGTAGCCATTATTTTGTCTCCTTTATTGAGGACTTCTCTAGAAGAGTATGGGTGTACACTATGAAGCATAAAGATGAAGTCTTGAAGATATTCCTGAAGTGGAAAAAGATGATTGAAATGCAAAGTGGTCGAAAGATCAATACTCTCAGATCAGGCAATGGTGGTGAATATAAGTTTGATCCTTTTTTGAAAGTTTGTCAAGATGAGGGTATTGTGAGACACTTCACGATTAGGGAGACACCGCAATAGAATGGGGTGGCGGAGCGCATGAACCGTACTTTGCTTGAAAAAGTCCGGTGTATGTTGTCTAATGCTAGTTTAGGCAAGGAATTTTGGGCTGAGGCAATTACTTATGCAAGCCATCTTATTAATCGGTTGTCTACTGCTGCGAATGAGGGCAAAACATCGATGGAGGTATGGTTTGGTAAACCTTGTACTGATTACAAATATTTACATATATTTGGTTGTCCTGCTTACTATCATGTCAGGGAAAGCAAGT
>JAOSBN010000009.1:22434666-22456260 GCA_027563595.1 Erythroxylum suave
GCATGAACATAGCCAAACAATTTAAAACACTCCTAGCCCATTCCAAATTACTATCTTACCCTTCCCATCGGTGATGGAATGTTACACCAGGGTTTTCACTAATGTATTTTCCCTACCTAGATCTACAAGGGGGTTGTTGATTCTTGATCAACAATCCTTTCCCTATTTGCGAGTATCATAGAGGATAATGTTTTTCATGGTAAGTCTTAAGCACTACCCTATTCTGATTTTTTTTGTCCAATAAATCGGGTTCCATCCCCACCAGACTCCGCCCTGGTTCATTAATAGTATATATTATTATATAACAAATTTACCACATAAATTATACGATGTATAATGTATCATTTATACATTATAATCTTTATTACCATTTAGTAACATACACAATTATATAACGTATATAAATTAAATTATGTTATATTACATTAACATACGAGTATAAATGTATATAACGTTATAATTAATAATAGTATAAATGTCACTATTTATAAAATTTAAGTTTGTACCATAGTTGTAATGTCATATGTATAGGTATTATTATTATATGAATGTATAATAATGAATGTTAATATAAATATTTAAATATATTATGAAAATTAATACAGTATACATGATATTTAGTTCATGCTTTTAGTGTTATAACTAAAATGATATATAGATTATAGATCAAAATTAATAAATACGTAATTATATTGAACTAATAGTATATATTTTAATGTTATATTGTGTGACTATATAATTGTCTTATAACAAGGACCTGTATAATATTTATAATTTATTACATAATGTTATATTATGACTCACATATAATTTATAAGCTATAATTACTACATATAAGTATATACTAATATCCCCTCAATTAATTACAATGATATTAATATTTATATAGTGTAATATCTATAACCTCAATTATAATAAATTATTATATGTTAAATTTAATACTTAAATTAGTATTTATAATTAGTCAAATAATCAATTATATATATTATAATTATATTAAGTTGAACATTTTTAATATGTATATTGTTAACATGTAAGTAATTATGTAGAAGATAGTATATATATACATATATGTTGACTATAATAAATTGGTATAGTTATATAACATTAATAAAATTATAAATATATATTATGACATATATAACACAAATGTATTTCTTATTAAACTAAAAGCTTTTATTATAAAATGTTGGTATAATGATAATATTATAGATTTAAATATGGTTTATGTTATGTATAATAACTTAATATACGTAAACTATTGGCATTTTTAATCATAAGTACATAATTAATTTCATTTAAATATCGTAACCGATATAATATCATAAACACTTATATTTATAATTATTTACTATAATTACTCCGTATAATTTAATTTAGGAACAACTTAGTGGCCTAAATATATATATTATTTAAACAATGACTAAATAAGTTCATTTTAAATACAATCATATATAAATTAATATCAATAAATATTTAATTCAAATTTTGTGTACAATATGTTTTATACTAAGTATATTTAAATTAAAATAATAGTTACATAATTAATATAGTTATGATTAAACATATATATCACAATATTATACACATAATTATAACCTAATATTATATATAGTAATATATATTACTATTAATAACAATTAAAGTTATTCCTATTATATTAATTAAAATTTATTATATATGTAATAACATATAACGTAATAGGATTACTATTACAAAATATATAAAATTTAAAATTATATCTTTTGTAATTTTTATTACCTTTCCATTATAATAATTAATTTAATAACTTCAGAAGATATTATTATCAAAATTTTTGTATTAGAATAATGTCATATATTAAAAGATATATAATTATTAATATATATCTAAATATAATAATGATATATATCTTCCATCAAAGTGATAACTTTGTTTAATAATAGTATAAAATATTATACTATTAACGTTTAGGGTTAATAATGTATAATAATTATTTATATATATAGTACTAAAGCTTAGTACTATATATATATATGTAACAATATACACTATAATATATAAATGACTTAAGTATATTATAATATTATATACTCCAGAACATATATGTGTAATTATAATAATTTATATAATTATATAATATATACTAACATACTATTTGATTTCTTGATTTTGATTTTGATTTCCTAGAAGTAATTCATTTAATAATTGTAATAATTTATTTTGTTTCTGTAATAATTCTGTTAATTGACAATATAGTTGTTGATATTGTTCCTTAATATTATATATTTCTTGACTTATACTCATAAGGTTTGTTTAAGATAAGATGTTAAATCAAAGATTTGGGTTTGCAATATATCTAATTTCTTGGATGTTTCTATAGTAGAGTGTGAAACAGAGGGATTAGTAATGTGTATATCATTTTTAATTCGAAGAGGTCTTTCTATTTGTAATGATTGTGATCGAATTAATGGGGTTTTATATGAAGAAGATGAATTATCAGAGAAAGAGTGTCTATTTATAATTGGATATTGAATAATAGGTGAAGTTCGTAATTTGTTCTAAAATTAGTTCCTACTTTTGCAACTTCTTTAAAAAGTTCATCAATATAGATTTTATCTGTATTTTTAAATTCAACACTATGATGATAATTGGTAAGTGCATAACTAATTTGGTAGGTCATTGAAAATGGATATTGTCCAGTAGTCATTAGATTTTCATTATAAAATTTATATGCAATTGTTATTTTATCTTCGAAATCCTTAGATTTCAATGGTATTCCTAATTTTAATTGGGTATTGAATTTAATTTTTCCATAGGCTAGATTTCCATTCATTATTCCTATGATTTGATCATTTAAATTAGTAATTTGTTCATCTAATATGGCCATTCGTATAGGTGAATCTATTCCTTCTTGAAAAGTAGATTTTAATAATATTTGTATAGTTGAAAGATGTATATAACCTATTTTGTTCCGTTTTTCTACAGGTAATTTTTGTAGATGTTTTGAAATTTGTTCTTGGTTGATAAGGTTAATATGAATATGTCCATTACATTGATCTATTCTTATAGGTATTTTGTGAATGATTTTTCCATAATAGATGATATTTTGTCGATTAATAAGTTTATTAAAGATTGAAAGTTTATGGATATCTTGTTCGTCTTTTAAATTTAATTGTGTTTTCACTATTTGAGTTATCTTTTCATTAGATAAAAGGCTATCTATATGAAATGTTCCAGATGCTTCATGTAATTCTAGATTATCCACATCTAATATATTCTGCTTATTTTGATTTTCAGGTGATTCAGTCATACTTATGCCACAATTTATGTAATTTATGATCTCAGAAAATTTGCTTAAATTGAATTAATTCATTTGTATAAATTTGATGTAATTGTTTTTCAACATCTATTTCTTCTTGTGTTGGTTGTAAATATTGAAGATTAGTAATTAATATACGAAGGTAATTATATTTATTTTTCCAATATTGTACTTTTGAAAAATGATAATATTTAATATATTCTAATTCTTCTATCTTTATTTCTAATTGTTGACAAATACAACAGTTAGAGGTTTGACAGATAGAGCAATGATAGTAATCATAGTAATGAGATGCATAATTAGTTGCAATTATGATAATTACTACTAGGATTGAGTAATCTATCTAAAAGATGTTGAATGAGCATAGAAGTAATAAAAGGACATTGTCTATATGAAAATAATGCAAAAAAATAATCACGTAATTCATAGTAACAAGGAAAAGCAAAGATACAGGCATGTAAATAAAAAAGAAGTAAATGAGTAAAGAAATTAAAGAGTCAAATAAAAGAAATTAAAATATAGAGAATAATAAATTGAAAAATATTTGATGAATTCATGATGATTTATCTCGTTGAATAAATTGATTTAATTTTTCTATTATATGAATAATAAGTTCTAGTTTTCATTCTCCTTCTTTTATATTTTCGATATTATCTAGATCATATGACATATCTTGATTAATAAGGTGGATATATTGATCTAATGATGCTTTTAGTTGCTTAATTTTATTTCTTGGTCCTTCTAGTTCGGTCATATATATTCCTTCACCAATTTGTCGAATATAATTATCTTCCATGGTTAACAAACTAATTTAGAAATGTTATCTAAATCGTTTTTAATAAAAGCTTTAAGGTTATGTTGAACATGTTGAATGATTAACAAAGTTTGTTGAAGTTGAAATATTCTTGTTTGATTATTTAATGCTTTTTCCTTTGCTAATTTTAAATGAAATCGATTAATCCATTGTTTAATATTGCAAAACATGTTTCTATTACTGGTAATCTGGGATTTTAAAAGTTGTTTACGATCAAAATAGTGCATAATGAAAATGTTTTATTAAAAGGAAAGGAATACAATTAGTCTATAAGCTTAGAAATACGATATAGATAAATTCTTCTAAAATCTCGAGTGATTTCTTTTAAAACATTCATCATTTGAATTGAAGTAGCTGTATCATACATTTCTCTATACCTCCTTGCATCTCTGCTATAGTGTGCTTTTTGTTTTGAGCATGATAATGAATAAGTAATTCATCTAATTTTTCTTCTCGTTCATAAGTCTCTTGAATTGCACGTTTTAAAGATCGTTTTTGTTCAAAATAACTGGGAGTCATGGCTGAAAATATAAAGAATAGAGTATGTAAAGCTTAGTAGATATTTTGATAACCAAAATAAAACTGTATCTTAAATCTCATACCTGTTTTGATCTCAGATCTTAGATGCCAACCTCAGGCTAGATAGCACGAGAGAAGAGGATATGAGAGAAAAGAGAGTTTGTTTAGTTATGCTTTGAAGAGTTAAGGAGTTTACATTATATAGGCAAACGAACTAGCCAATGGACAAACAACTAATCTGATTGGCCGACAACTTTTGAAAAGAGAATAGTGAAAATGACAAACTTTTCTTAAAGAAAACAGTAAAAAGAAAAAGTAACTTAATAATGTACATATACGACAAGAGGGAAAGTAGAGATTCCTGCTTTCTTGACCATCACGGGTCTACATTGTGTCAATCTGTCAGTTGCCTGCTGTCTGCTTTTTATTCTTCAATTATAGCTTCCAAGGATTCAGATTCGTGATCTTGAAAGGTGGATGGGAAATAATTACACTTATGATCCTTGTATCCCTACATTTGTTTGCATATTACTTCTTTCCACATAGTATTGAGATAAAAAAAGATACCTTCTAGTGTGTGGAATGGGTTCATAAATTTTTTTACCATCTGCAATGTCTCGGGTAATATTGGTTGTCTATATGCTAAGGTGATCAATAAATTATAACCTTTATAATTTTTTCTCATCATGGATTCTAAATCAATTCGTAGTGCTTGTTGATAGAGACCTTCCAGACAATGGAGATTAAATTAATTAACTAAATCCCAATCGACCGGATGATGAGAAGGTGTGTTTATATGAGGATTTGTTCCATTACTAATACCTATGGTAATAAATGCAATCCGAGATAAAATGATGTCTGCATCCTTTATAGTATCTTGTGCTTTAAAGATGGGATAGCTGCTCCATATTTTGATGTAGATTTCACAGTTTTTGGCGAACCTTTCTTTGTAATTCTTGACGACTTGGATGAATTCAATTGGAAATTCTGAGAGAATCTGCATGTTGAGTACATATAATGTGTCAATTAATCCACTCTGAAAGAGTAAATATGTGGTTAGTGGATCTGCTTCTGGTAAAACCACTGCTTTTGGTCCAAATTTGCCTCTATTTTGTGGATAATAGTGGAAGATTTTGTGTTCCTCTGTCCAAGTATTAATATTTTGAAAAAAATCAAGGAACATTTCATATTTCAATTGCTTTGCTTCTGTTTGAATACTTCTGGAGGGTATTACATTGATTCTGGCTAAATTGGCTGGTTTCCCCAAAACTTGTAATTTTGATGGAGATGGTGGTGGTGATTTTAACACCTGAGTATATTGAGGTCTTAAATTTGGCTGTGGAATCTGGGAAGGCTTATATTCAATTAAGGATTTTTTTGCTTAAGCTCTTGTTCAAAAGCTTCTATGTATTATGCCTGTATGTCCAACTATATGAGTAGCTGCTTTGTGCCAAGCATCATAAATTCTTGCCATATGACCATTATAAATTACATAGGTTTTTGCTTCTGCTTCATCTTCTTGTTTTTGAGATGTCGGAGTATTTGAGGACTGGGTTATTTGTTGAGGTGTGATTGGTATAAGAATAGAGGTGGATGCTGTTTGTTTATAATGACCTGTATGGGTAGTTTTTGGAGTGTCTGGTTCTGATTTGAGGTTTTGTTTTAGGACTTGAATAGTAGTTTTTAGTTGGTTGATGTCTTTGGTAATGGTTCCGATAAGTTGTTGTTGATTGACTAATTCTATTTCTTTTTAGGCTAGTGCATTTTCTAAATCGACTATTACTACTTCCATTCTCTGGTTAGTATATCTGCAAGAAATTTGTCAGAAGATTTGATATAATGAATACAAAACTGATATTAATTAAGTTCAAGTTGCAATCAGATTAATCTTCCTTGATTATAATTGGCTCTGATATTGTATCTGAGAAAACTGCATAAATATTTTGAATCAGTCTGCATTTGAAATGTAACAGGTAATAAATTAATTCGCCATTTTCTCAACGTCTTGAGACAGGCTAATGTTTCTTTCTCATGTATAGGATATTTGCATTCTGTGGGAGTAAAAGTCCCATTTATATATTTGCATAAATGTATCTGCTTTTGATCAAAGGGTTTTGCCAAAAGGCATCCTGCCCATGTATCATTGCTTGCATCAATTTGTACTATGAGTGCATCTTGAGGGAGATAGTTATATAAAGAAGGTAGATGTTTGCACAAAGCTTTGAGTTTCCTCATTTCTTTGGTATCTGCATCATTCCATTCCCATCGTCTCTTTATACTACATTTTAATTGTAAACATTTCCTTTCTTTTGCTAAATCACGAAGGAATCCTTGATCTGATATATAATTTAAAAGGTCGAAAAACTGTTGTACTATAGTTTTATTATTTAATTGATCAGGGAAACTTTGAATTTTTTCTAAAATATTTGGTTGTAATTTTAAATATCCATTAGAAAATTCAATTCCTAAATATTATATACTTTGTTGTGCAATTCGTGCTTTTTTCTTACTTAATATTAATCATTTATCACTACATCTTTGAAGAACTATTTTAACCTTTTTTAAATAATCTAATTTATCTTGATTAGAGTAGATAATATTATCAATATAAACAAAAGTGAAATCTAATCCAGCAAGATTATTGTCCATAAACCTTTGATAAATACTAGGTGCTTGTTTTAATCCAAAGGGTAATACATTCCATTGATATAATTTTTGAGGGGGAAAAGTGAATGCAGTTAAAGGTTTTGTATTTTCATGTAGTCTTAATTCCCAATATCCTGATTTTGCATCTAGAGTTGTAAACCAAGTATGTCCTTTTAATTTATTAATAATATAATGTTTTCGAGGTAATTTATACGCATCACCTATAGTAGCTTCATTCATCTTTTTATAATTAATGACCATTCGTCATTTGTTGCGTTTTTGCTCAGCTGAATTGTTAACATAGAATGCAGGTGCTGAATGTTTGCTTGTACTGGGAGTAATTAAATTTTTTGTAAGTAAATCTTCACATTCGGTGTTAAATTCTTGAACATCTATTTGTGAATAAGGAATATAATTACAAACATTTATTTCTTGTGTTGGATCTTTTAATTTGATTTCAATAAGTTGATTATTATGATTCTTAATAGGATCTAATAGGTTTTCGCTACACACTGACTCTAAGAGTGATTCAATTTCTAATTGAATACTCATATTATTTAATAGATAGAACTGAGGAGAATCAAGTTGTGAAGTAATTTGTTGTAATTTCTTATAATAAGTAGAATGATGGATAGGAATTTTAAGAATAATATATTTTTGCTATATAGAATTAATAACTGGGGTTTTTAAAGAGATATAATGTAAATATTGACAAAAGGGATTATATAATTTTTTAAAAAATTCCTAGAATTAGAGGTAATCCTGATTCTTATTGATAAATAGATGGTACTGGAAAGGTATAATTTTCTATAATAATGTTATTATAATAACTTACATACCAAATGTATTTAAAGCTTCCATCTGCTATTCTTATTTGTAATGGTTTGTTTAACTTTTTCCAATTATTCAAAATCTGTTTAGAAGCAATGCATATTGTGGCTCCTGTATCTATATAAGCATTAATTTTATTATTCTGAATCTGTATTTGAATAAAAGTGGTGTTGAGATTTACTTAAGGATTCTGAGCTTTCTGTATAAGATTCATATTTATAAATTGAAGAAATTGTTGAATCAGTTTCATACTCAGATTCTATAGGTTCTAAATTGTTTATTAAAGCAGTATTTAAGATATTTAAATTTAAAAGACGGACAAGATATCCATAAACTTTCAATCTTTAATAAACTTATTAATCGACAAAATATCATCTATTGTGGAAAAATCATTCACTAAACACCTATAAGAATAGATCAATGTAATGGACATATTTGTATTAACCTTATCAACCAAGAACAAATTTCAAAACATCTATAAAAATTACCTATAGAAAAGTGGAACAAAATAGGTTATATACATCTTTCAACTATACAAATATTATTAAAATCTACTTTTCAAGAAGGAATAGATTTACCTATACGAATGGCCATATTAGATAAACGAATGACTAATTTAAATGATCAAATCATAGGAATAATGAATGGAAATCTAGCCTATGGAAAAATTAAATTCAATACCCAATTAAAATTAGGAATACCATTGAAATCTAAGGATTTAGAAGATAAAATAACAATTGCATATAAATTTTATAATGAAAATCTAATGACTACTGGACAATATCCATTTTCAATAACTTACCAAATTAGTTATGCACTTACCAATTCTCATCATAGTGTTGAATTTAAAAATACAGATAAAATCTATATTGATGAACTTTTTAAAGAAGTTGCAAAAGTAGGAACTAATTTTAGAACAAAATTATGAACTTTACCTACTATTCAATATCCAATTATAAATAGACACTCTTTCTTTAATAATTCATCTTCTTCATATAAAACCCCATTAATTCGATCACAATCATTACGAATAGAAAGATCTCTTTGAATTAAAAATGATATACCCATTACTAATCCCTCTATTTTACACTCTACTATAGAAACATCCAACAAATTAGAAATATTGCAAACCTAAATCTCTAATTTAACATCTTATCTTAAACAAACCTTATGAGTATAAGTTAATAAATATATAATATTAAAAAACAATATCAACAACTAGATTGTCAATTAACAGAATTATTACATCTTCTATATGGGTGTTTTCCATGGTTTTAGAATTTCAATATGCTTCTTTATTGGCTCTGATACCATTTTTAGATTGTGGATCCTATTTTCAAGATTTTTGATTTCTTGATTTTGATTTTGATTTTGATTTTCTTATTCTTCAATTATCGCTTCCAAGGATTCAAATTCGTGATCTTGAGAGGTGGATGGGAAATAATTACACTTATGATCCTTGTATCCCTACATTTGTTTACATGTTGCTTCTTTCCACATAGTATTAAGATCAGAAAAGATACCTTCTAGTGTGTGGAATCGGTTCATAAATTGTTTTACCAACTGCAATGTCTCAGGTAATATTGGTTGTCTATATGCTGAGGTCATTAATGGTGCTTATAAGATTTGGTTCCACCCTAACCCTAACACGTGTTTTCGTTAGCAAAGTGGTATCAGAGCTTACAGGTTATCCCCATGGTTCTAGTTTCGAATCGCCCTAACAACCAGGATCTTTCGCGGAAGCGTGGTGGGTGCTTATAAGATTTGGTTCCGCCCTAACCCTAACACGTGTTTTCGTTAGCAAAGCTTGTTGATAGACCTTCCAGACAATGGAGATTAAATTGATTAATTAAATCCCAATCAACCGGATGATGAGGAGGTGTGTCTATATGAGGATATGTTCCATTACTAATGCCTATGGTGATAAATGCAATCCGGGATAAAATGATGTCTGCATCCTTTATAGTATCTTGTGCTTAAAAGATGGGATAGCTGCTCCATATTTTGATGTAGATTTCACGATTTTTGGAGAACCTTTCTTTGTAATTCTTGACGGCTTAGATGAATCCAATTGGAAATTTTGAGAGAATCTGCATGCTCAGTATATATAATGTGTCAATTAATCTACTCTGAAAGAGTAAATATGTGGTTAGTGGATCTGCTTCTAGTAAAATCACTGCTTTTAGTCCAAATCTGCCTCTATTTCGTGGATAATAATGGAAGATTATGGATCCTATTTTCAAGATTTTTGATTTCTTTATTTTGATTTTTATTTTTTAGAAGTAATTCATTTAATAATTGTAATAATTTATTTTGTTTCTGTAATAATTCTGTTAATTGACAATCTAGTTGTTGATATTGTTCTTTAATATTATATATTTCTTGACTTATACTCATAAGGTTTGTTTAAGGTAAGATGTTAAATCAGAGATTTAGGTTTGCAATATATCTAATTTCTTGGATGTTTCTATAATAGAGTGTAAAACAGAGGGATTAGTAATGGGTATATCATTTTTAATTCGAAGAGGTCTTTCTATTCGTAATGATTATGATCGAATTAATGGGGTTTTATATGAAGAAGATGAATTATCAGAGAAAGAGTGTCTATTTATAATTGGATATTGAATAATAGGTGAAGTTCGTAATTTGTTCTAAAATTAGTTCCTACTTTTGCAACTTCTTTAAAAAGTTCATCAATATAGATTTTATCTGTATTTTTAAATTCAACACTATGATGAGAATTGGTAAGTGCATAACTAATTTGGTAGGTTATTGAAAATGGATATTGTCCAATAGTCATTAGATTTTCATTATAAAATTTATATTCAATTGTTATTTTATCTTCTAAATCCTTAGATTTCAATGGTATTCCTAATTTTAATCGGGTATTGAATTTAATTTTTCCATAAGCTAGATTTCCATTTATTATTCCTATGATTTGATCATTTAAATTAGTCATTCGTTCATCTAATATGGCCATTCGTATAGGTGAATCTATTCCTTCTTGAAAAGTAGATTTTAATAATATTTGTATAGTTGAAAGATGTATATAACCTATTTTGTTCCGCTTTTCTACAGGTAATTTTTGTAGATGTTTTGAAATTTGTTCTTAGTTGATAAGGCTAATACGAATTTGTCCATTACATTGATCTATTCTTATAGGTGTTTTGTGAATGATTTTTCCATAATAGATGATATTTTGTCAATTAATAAGTTTATTAAAGATTGAAAGTTTATGGATATCTTGTCCGTCTTTTAAATTTAATTGTGTTTTCGCTATTTGAGTTATCTTTTCATTAGATAAAAGGCTATCTATATGAAATGTTCCAGATGCTTTATGTAATTCTAGATTATCCACATCTAACATATTCTATTTATTTTGATTTTTAGGTTATTCAGTCACACTTATGCCACAAGTTATGTAATTTATGATCTCAAAAAATTTGTTTAAATTGAATTAATTCATTTGTATAAATTTGATGCAATTGTTTTTCAACATCTATTTCTTCTTGTATTGGTTGTAAATATTGAAGATTAGTAATTAATATACGAAAGTAATTATATTGATTTTTCCAGTGATGTAATTTTGAAAAATGATAATATTTAATATATTCTAATTCTTCTTTTTTTATTTCTAATTGTTGACAAATACAACAATAGAGGTTTGACAGATAGAGCAGTGATAGTAATGATAGTATTGAGATGACATAATTAGTTGCAATTATGATAATTACTACTGGGATTGAATAATCTATCCCAAAGATGTTGAATGAGCATAGAAGTAATAAAAGGACATTGTCTATATAAAAAGAATGCATAAAAATAATCACTTAATTCATAGTAATAAGGAAAAGCAAAGATACAGCTACTTCAATTCAAATGACGAATGTTTTAAAAGAAATCACTCGAGATTTTAAAAGAATTTATGTATATCGTATTTCTAAGCTTATAGACTAATTGTATTCCTTTCCTTTTAATAAAACGTTTTCATTATGCACTATTTTGATCGTAAACAACTTTTAAAATCCCAAATCACCAGTAATAGAAACATGTTTCGCAATAATAAACAATGGATCAATCAATTTCATTTAAAATTAGCAAAGGCAAAAGCATTATTACATGATATAGCCAATTGGTTAAATTTCTTTGATTAATTATTACTTATAGACAATATACAATCTAAAATGATAGTATATAAGTGTTTATACTTAATATATAGATAGCATAATTATTAGTTAATATTATATATATGGTTATATATAGATATTAACCCTAATATACATATGCTTAATAATGTTTTATATATATATATATATATATATATATTACACCCTATTATTTTATATACGTTATTATATACTTATATAACTATGGTTATGTCATGTAATTATTATAATATATTATAGCTTATGTTAGCATTAAATTTGTACAATATTTAAACGTAATATAAATACAATTACTTTGTTAATTTAACTAACATATAAGCTATAATATATGGATAATAATTACATGATATAGCCAATTGGTTAAATTTCTTTGTTTAATAATTACATATAGATAATATACTATCTAAAATGATAGTATATAAGTGTTTATACCTAATATATAGATAGTATAGTTATTAGTTAATATTATATATATGGTTATATATAGGTATTAACCCTGATATACATATGCTTAATAATGTTATATAACTAACATATAACATTAAAATATATTATCATTTTAGATAACATATAACTATATTATCTAAAATGATAATAATATACTATCTAAAATGATAAATCAATTATATTATTATAATTAATACAATATGTATATAAATTAGTATATATATACATATTATATGCTAATATGTATATTATAAGATATAATAACATATTGATTACATTTCAATATTCTATTATAGTATAATATAACTAGTTTATCATATTCTATTATTTATAATACCATTATAATTATATGTAACTAGTTTATCAATATATATCTTTTTTTTGGGTCAATCAATATATATCTTTCTTAACACAGTTATAATAAACCCAAGATTATAAACCATAAGTGGTATTATAAAATATGTTACAGATTATTAGTATATAACCTATCAATAATATAATTATCATATTTAGTATATAATTCTATAAATTTTAACTGGATTATATGTATATATATTATATACATATATATATATATATTGTTTATTTATATATATACACACACTAATACGTAATATATCTTACCATATTAATAAAATATGGTATATGTTAATAGATTATAATATAGTTTAATGTAATAATTTCACCATTTGCTATTATATAAATTATAATAATTTAATGTGTAATACCAATGTAAAATTTTGATATTATAATGACAAACTTTAATAATAATTTATGCAGTTATTAATTATTTTATAAGAAGTAAAAATACACTAAATTTAAATTTAATATATTATTTTTGGGTTTAATTTATTAAATACAATTTATATATTAAAGATAGTATATAATTATATATGTTAATACTATTAATATCCACTTTACAACTTGTTAATGTTAAAATATATAATGATTAATAAAATATATGGCTATAATAATACAACATTTAAATTGGTAAATATGTATAATAAGTATATATGCATAGTATATATTTTAATCATATAATTTAAATTAAGGCATATATTGATCATTTATGTAAATTATATAAAACTTTGTAATATTAACCATAATAAATCACTAGTTACTAAGTTATAGATATAAATTATAAGTTTTATTAGAGTGATTATATAGACAATGATTAAATATATAATTGCAAGTTATCAATAAGCATAGTTCTCATTATTATCATTATTATAATTGTTATATCTGTCAACAATCTAATTGTTGCATTTGTCAACAATTAGAAAAATAGATAGAAGATTTAGAATATATGAAACATCAACATTTTATAAAACTTCAATATTGGGAAAACAGATATAGTTATCTAAGACAAATAATAACCAACCTTCAAATTTTACAACCAATACAAGAAGAATTAAATTCAGAAAGACAATTTCATCAATTTTATACATTCAAATAATCCAGCTTGAAAAACTTCTTTCTGATCATAAAATACTTAGCCCTTGGCATAAATATGACTGAACAATCTGAAAATCAAAATATTTTAGATGTAGAAAATCTAGAACTACATGAATCATCCGGAACATTTCATCTTGACACACTTTTATCTAATGATAAAATAAAACAAATAACTAAAATGCAATTAAATTTAAAAGATGGACAAGATATTTATAAAACTTCAATATTAAATAGACTCATCAATCGTCAAAATATTTTTTTTTTTGGAAAAATAGTTTATGAAACTCCTATTAGAATAGATTAATGTAATGGACATATTCGTATTAATCAAAAAAAATTTCTAAACATCTACAAAAAATCCCTACCGAAAAACGAATTAAAATAGGATATATACACCTCTCAACTATTTAAATATTATTAAAATCCACCTTTCAAGACGGAATTGATTCACCAATAAGAATGACTATTTTAGATGAAAGAATGACAAATTTAAATGATCAAATTATTGGAATAATGAATGGAAACTTAGCTTATGAAAAAATAAAATTCAATACTCGCTTAAAATTAGGATTACCTTTAAAATCAAAAGATTTAGAAGATACTATAACAATTGCATAAAAATTTTATAACACAAATTTAATGACTACAGGACAATATCCTTTCTTTATTACTTATCAAATTAGTTATGCACTCACGAATTCTCATCATAGTGTTGAATTTAAAAACACAAATTGAATCTATATAGATCAACTCTTTAATGATGTTGCAAAAGTAGGAACAAATTTTAGAACAAAATTAAGAACCTTACCTACCATTCAATATCCTATTAAACATAGACATTCTTTTTCAGACACTTCATCCGATTTATTTAATTCTCCTTCTTTATATCGCTCTCAATCTTTACAAATAGAAAGAACCCTTCGATTAATTAAAAATGAAGAATCTAAAATACCTATTTAAAATCCAACCTTGGTACATTCGTCTTTAGACACCTCACATAAGATAGAGGCTCTTTAAAATCAAATCTCTGATTTAACCTCCTATTTAAAACAAACATTATGAGCATTAGTCAAGAGTTACATAATATAAAAGAACAATATCTACAATTAGAATATCAATTAACAGAATTATTACAAAAACAAACTACTCTATTACAATTAGTCACAGAATTAGTAAATGAAAATAAAATACAAAAACAAGAAATAAAAAGTCTAGAAGAAACGGTAAAATTAGTATCAGAGCCTAGAACAAAAATTCCTATTATAATTACTAGACCATGGAGAACTCTAATATAGAAAATTCTTCAGCTCTTAATATTGAATCATTAGAAACAGTTGAACAAAATATTTATAATCAATTAGAAGAAATCACACAATTAGTACAAAAATTAACCCTTCATTCAACTAATCAATTATATCAATTAACTGAAAAAGATGAAATTATACATGCTTATGAATCACAGGAAGAAATTTTTGTCGAAAACAATGATCCACCAGAAAGTAGCAACAATAAAGATAAGGATATCAAAAGAGAACATATAAGTGGAGATAAAAGAAAAAAGGCTAATCAAGATCAAGATTCATATACGTGGCATTGGACATCTGATGATTTTCTAGGTAGAGAAGGCTATTATAAAAAAGGATCAAAAATAAGAAAATATCCTATCAAATATACTCCAAAACATGTTATAACTAGATCTGACACTACACTTAATGTTGACTGTGTCACTAATCCAGAAGAATTAATTTTAGATTGGGCTAATAAAATACAACTATTATTACAAATTGAAAAACCTTTCGGAGATGTTCTAAATAAAAACTCACTTTGGCATTTTATTACATATAGAACTACAGGGGTAGTAAAATGATTTTTATTAGACAATGAAGACTATTTAAAAAATACACCTCATTATCAAGAAGCAACCAATGAAGTACAACATTTCATGCTATAGCAATAGAAATTTTTAAAGAATTTATTGGAAAGGATTTAATTAATCATAGACAAACAACTGCAGATAATGAAAGAAGAAATGCCCTTTGGCATCTTAATAATATGCAAATATGCGATCTTTGTTATCTAGGTCAATATATATGCAAAAATTACCTTATCGTTTTAATCAAAAAGTAACAAAACGATTCCAAAAATTAATAAGTGAAAACAAAATAGCAAATAATCTAGGAGGAGCTATACACACAACACAAGTATACTCAGAAGAACAATGCCTAGATTCTCAACCAAGAAAAACTTTAAAACATAATAAAATACAACTCTGTTGTTCTAAAAATACAGAAGTCCCACAACAATATGGATGTACCAAATATAATAAGTTCAACATAAAATATAAATATAAACCATCAAGACGGTATAGATGGAAAAGATATCCTAAACAATATTATAGAAATAAACCTTTTATACCATATTAAAAACATTTTAGAAAAAGAAAATGTCAACAATTTAAACCTAAGAAAACATATTGTCCACAACGGAAGAAAAATTGCCGTTGTTGGTTATGTAAAGAAGAAGGACATTATGCAAATAAATGTCCTAAAAGAAAAAATTCAGAATTTCAAGAAAAGGTACATATATTAAATGCATCTTTAATGGTAGAATTAGAACCTACAGAATCAGATTATAATATAGATTCAACAATTTCTTCAATCTATAAATATGAGTCTTAAACAGAAAGTTTAGAAACCTCAAGTAAATCTAAATACAACATTTATTCAAGTGAAAATTCAGAATAACAAAATCAATGCCTATATAAATACAGCAGCTACAATATGTATTGCTTCTAAGAAGTTATTAACTAATTGGAAAAAATTAGATAAACCTTTACTAATAAGAATAGCAGATGGAAGTTTTAAATTTATATGGTATGTAAGCAATTATAATAATATTGTTATAGAAAATTATACCTTTCCAATACCATCTATATATCAACAAGAATCAGGTTTACCTTTAATTTTAGGAAACAATTTTCTTAAGTTATATAATCCTTTTTGTCAATATTTACATTTTATTACACTAAGAACAGCTATAATAAAATCTTTGAATCAAAAATCTATTATTCTTAAAATCCCTATCAGTCATGCAATCTATTATCAATAATTACAACAATTTACATTTCAACTTGATTCACTTCAGTTTTATCTAATGAATAATATGACCATTCAATTAGAAATTGAAACACTTTTAGATACTGTTTATAGTGAAAATCCTTTAGACCCTATAAAAAATCATAATAATCAACTTATAGAAATAAGATTAAAGGATCAAACACAAGAAGTAAACATTCACAATAATATACCCTATTCACAAATTGATGTCCAAGAATTTATAACAAAATGTGTCGATTTACTTATAAAAAATCTAATGACTCCTAGTAGTAGCAAACATTCAGCATCTGCATTCTATGTAAATAATTTAGCAAAACAAAAATGTGGAAAAAGAAGAATGGTGATAAATTATAAAAAAAGAATGAAGCTACTATAGGAGATGCATATAAATTACCTCGAAAAGATTATATAACCAATAAATTAAAAGGACACACTTGGTTTACTATTCTTGATGCAAAATCAAGATATTGGCAATTAAGATTACATGAAAATACAAAACCATTAACTGCTTTTACTTGTCCACCTCAAAAACATTATCAATGGAATGTTTTACCATTTGGATTAAAACAAGCACCAAGTATTTATCAACGATTTATGGATAATAATCTTGAAGGATTAGAAGAATTCACTTTTGTCTATATTGATGATATTATTATTTATTCAAATCAGGATAAATTAGATCATTTAAAGAAAGTAAAAATAGTTCTTCAAAGATGTAGTGAAAAAGGATTAATTTTAAGTAATAAAAAAGCTAGAATTGTATAACAAAATATAGAATATTTAGGAATTGAATTTCATAAAGGATATTTAAAGTTACAACCTAATATTTTAGAAAAAATACAAAATTTTCCTTATCAACTAACAAATAGAACAATGATAATAATGAGAATACATATATATTATTCTAAATTATGATAATCTATATTAGGATTGAATGATTTATCTAGAAGATATTGAAACATAAGAGAGTTAAATCCATATCTATTGCATGTGAAAAAATAATTAGTTAATTCTAAAGGAGATTATGCAATTATACAAGTAACTAAATAAAAAATTAATAACTGGATGAGAAAATTGAAGATTGTAATGAAAGGTAATATAACATGAATACAGAGAGAAATAAATTTAATGAGAGCTGATAGACGAATCATGTTAATTTTTATCTCTTTCAATAAATTGATTTAATTTTTCTATAATATGAATTAGAAGTTCTATTTTGCGTTCACACTCTTTTATATTTTCTATACTATCTGGGTTATATGTTATATATTCATTTATTATCTCAAGATAATTATCTAAATTTCTTTTTAATTCTTTGATTTTATTTATAGGTCCTTCTAATTTAGTCATATAAATTCCTTAACTAATTCTTCTGATATATTGATCTTCCATTTAGCAAATTAGTTGGGAAATATCTTTTAGATTCCTTTGTAAATTGGTTCTATTATTATGTTGAACGTGTTTTTCTATCATTAGATTTTGATAGATTGAGATATTTTTGGTTGGTTATTAGTTGCTTTGGCTTTAGTTAATTTTATTTGAAGTTTATTAATCCAATATTTATGATTTTCTGCGTCTTTTCTATCTCTTGTAATATGATCTTTTAGTCTATTTTTAAGGTAGAAATAATGCATAATTGAAATTTTATTACTGAGTAAAAAAAGTACATTTAGAATTCAAATGATGAGCTTAGAAAGAAGTCTTCTATAAAATTTTTTGGAATTTTTTACAACTTTTTTCGGAGTGTTGGTTGCATCAATTAACGTAGCAGTTTCATACATCTGTCTATATCTTCTTGCATCTCTTCTCTTCTGAGTTTTTTTGTTTCATGCATGAAACATGATAAGTAGCTGATCTAACTCTTCTTCTCTATTGTAAGATTCTTGAATTGCATGCTTCAAATAATGTTTTCTATTGAAATAACTGGAATTCATATCTAAAATTTAAAATTGAACGATTAATTTAACTAAACAAAAGTATACTAATGACAACAAAACATATTATTCAGAACTCCATACCTATATATACTTATGCATATATACTATGCATAAGTATACATGCATAGTATATATTTTAATCATATAATTTAAATTAAGGCATATATTGATAATTTATGTAAATTATATAAAACTTTGTAATAGTAACCATAATAAATCACTAGTTACTAAGTTATAGATATAAATTATAAGTTTTACTAGCAATGATTATATAGACAATGATTAAATATATAATTGCAAGTTATCAATAAGCATAGTTATTACTTTATAGTTATATATATAGTAAAATAATATATTCTTATATATATGTGAATATATATAATTATAAATATATGTTATAATTGATATACCAATAAGTATTAACATGTTAATTATTATATTTCAATCTCTAAATATAATTAATATATAGCATATAATATTTAGTATTAATGTATAATAATTATATAACATAGGTATATAATTTTACATGAGTAAGTGATAATTGTTGATGGTAAAACCTATCTACTTGTTTTACACTCAAAAACTACAAGTGAACGAGTAGTGACTTCTAGTTAAAAAGAGTGGATATCGATCTCATAGGGATTGATGCCTAGATATCGTTTAATTTAGACAAAATTTTGTCTAAGAAACAAAATTGTTAAATGTGAATAATTTGAAAAATTAAATGACTAATGTAAACAATGGACAATACCACAATTGCAGAAAATCTGAATTCAAGCATCCAATGCTAGAGATTACTTTTTACCTATTTTATCTCCCCCCTATTTTATTGATTGAATTATGTCTCACCTTATATTTCCAAATGTTCTAATCACCCCCTCTCATGGTGTAACTATTATCCCTAATTGATTTAACAGAAATCGATTGAATGATCTCTCAACCTACCCAATGACTCTATCGATTCAACTAGTTATTAAGCTATCCTATGGGTGATCAATTGACTAGTCGGGATCTCTCTTCTAACTATTCAATTAATGTGATGATTGCTAGTTTATAGGTCACTAACTCTTGTTGTACAATCCTAGACGAATCTCATCTCACTTGCTCTCTCGATTTCTTGCAAGATGACAATTAAGTACAACAATCAACAAAGACAATTGCATTCAATTCAACAAAATAGGAGTTCTAACAAAATAGTTCCAACACAACCACTATACTGAAATTAGCCTAACATGGTCTCCATAACATCATCAACAATCAAATAAGCCATTTTTACAAAGAATTGAAGAGATTAGAATGACAAAAAATGGAATAGAAAGTCTCATTCTCTTCTTTGCCAAAAGCTGGAATTTTGGTGTTGATATGCTATGTTGCCCGATCTTGATGATGATCCTTGTCTTCAATCCTTCCTTAATGCTCCAAACATGTTTTCTTCACTTAAGGATGGTGTTTCTATAGGTGGGTATCGTCTCTCCTAAAGATGGAGGCTTAATGATGCTTTTATAGTCGAAAAATCCTAAGTTTAATGAAGCCTTGCAGATTGCCTTAGGTTACAATTCCCACGTCCGTAGGAATTTTCATGATTTCGACAAGCGTAGGAATTGGTCATAGAAACTCCTCATTTTTTTTGTAATTCCCACGCCTATTAGGAATTTGCATGATTCCCACGAACGTGGGACTTGGGCCCAAAATCACTCTTCTGGTTTTCTCTTCTTTAATCTTTTGCTTAACCTTCAAGTTTCTCCCTCTTCTTTCTTACACAAAAATAGTCAATTCTTACCCTCAATTAACATTAAACACACAAGAACAATAATGACAATCAAACTTAACAAAAACATATAAAATGAATACTAAACGAGAACAATAACCAACAATTATGCTAGAAAACACATGCCAATTACCTATAAAAACATACACTATTGCACACCTATCAACGTCCCCATACTTGAATTTTTACTTGTCCTCAAACAAAACAAATACAACCAATCAATTCTATCACTTCATTTTCATAAAGATCAAAACATACAATTCCTCAAATTCATGCAACTCAAATATCAATTTAATGCACATATTATGACTACTTTTTCATTGATGTACATAAGCAAACTCACAATTGGTGCAATCACTCAAAGATAAGTAAAGATGTACAAATGATTCTTCGTCACGGTTTTCACTCATTTCTCTTAAGTGTTTAAGGGTTAGTGTTTCGCTCAAACTTCCTATAGGAAACTACACTACCATAGGCTTACTAATACACCAATTTTCCTTTACAAAGATTGCATGCATAAATAGATCAAAAGGACTTGTTTAAGGTTGTAGTGTGATAAGGGTTAAGGTTGGTCAAAAGCAGGGAAAGAGGTTT
>JAOSBN010000009.1:22477680-22505215 GCA_027563595.1 Erythroxylum suave
CAATTAAGTGATGATAGTGATTAATTTGTGTTTGTAATTGAATATTGTATGAACAAATCAATTATTGAAATGAAAATATAATATTTCTACAAACTTCAATCAAATATTAATTTCAGGTTGAAATATGGCACCAAAGAAGAGACAAGATGCTCAGCGACCAAGATTTTTTAGATCACGATTCAGAGTTTATAATGTAGAGGTGAAGGATCTCGTGGTGCAGCACCTAAAGATGAAACACCTCCACCCCTCCACCTACTACACTGGCAGATGAGGCTACACCATCCATCACTCCTTCATCATTTAGTACCCTTATATCGACAGGGATATCAAGGGTACATAATGCGGATGAAGGAGACGACCGCAGCCTAGAGTTGAGGGACCCGATGGACAAAAATACATCACAATTGTCAATAATATGTAAGTGAAAATACATGAACCGTTATATGTTATAATTAAGTTATAGGTTTAAATTTTAAAAATGGTATAAATTTATTTGTTTTTATATTATAGGTTTTTTTCATCTGGATCCTATTCAAGAAATATGACATCGAAATTCAAAGAAAAGATTGATCCTGAGGGCTATGTATGGAAGAATATCTCTTAGGTGATAAATGAAATTTTACTATCATGAGTTTGAGGTACGATACAAATTATTGTTTCCTTTTTTAATTAAACTTTTTATACATTAATTTGACAAATATTATTACATCAAAAGTATTTATCGAATATTTTTCCTTTTATTATAGAAAGAATTTTTTTGGGGTTCTCAATTGGATGGGATCATCTATAAAGTATGGGAGTCGAAAGCGCCTAAAAGTTATCGCGACTTTGTTGGTGTGATACACAAGGCAGCTGTATGACCGCCTTACATTTCTGAAGAAATATGGAGTCGTTGGCTGTAATATTGGACATCACCTAAGGCCATGTCCGTTTCACAGCGTAATTCGGCCAACAGACGTGGAGGACCCAGGGGAGATAGTCTTCTTGTACATATATGAGGATCTATTACCAACTAAGAGCATGTACAGAGACTTGTAAGTATCTACAACTTATAGTTATATGCTCATCTATTTTCTTTATTGTATTTTAATTGAATTTGCTGTGTTAAAATTGGAATAAAATTAAATATTTCTGGTGCCATATATGGCTGTGTTTTTTTAGTTTTGTTCTTTGTTCAACAGATGGTAGATTTCATAAAAATAGAGGAAACCTGCAAAAAATTTTATAACTTCTAATTCACCTGTATTTCTATTGAATTTTATATGTGAATTTTGGAATGAAAAAATATATTTCTTGTTGAAAATGATAATGTTATACTGGTGCCATATATGACTGTGGTTTTAGTTTTTTTCTTTGTTCAACAGGGGGTAGATTTCATAAAAATAGAAGAAACCTCGTCAAAATTTTTATAAATTCTAATTCATTTGTATTTCTATTGAATTTTATGTGTGAATTTTCGAATGAAAATATGTGTTTCTTGTTGAGAATGATAATGTTATACTGGTGCTATCTATATGGCCGTGGTTTTAGTTTTGTTCTTTGTTCAACAGGGGGTTGATTTCATAAAAATAGAAGAAATTCTGCCAAAATTTTTATAAAATCTAATTCACTTATAATTAACGTTTTATTCTTATGCGGGAGAAGTTCATAGGCATGAGACCTACCTCCCGTCAGCTATTTCTGCACATTCACACTAAAAAGCATGATGGGGTGACATTTGTCAACAATTGTTATAGAGAACTCAATGTATGTGAAATTTATGATTTAATATTAATAATGCTTAATAATTATCACCTACTAATATCAAATTTTGCTTTCTAATAGGACCAAATACAGCAAACCATTGAACGATGGTCTCAGCAATCTGAAAATGTTGATGAAACTAACACTTATCTTGAAGTACTAAGTGGTAAGGATCGTTGTAGGAGGATATTCGGCTTAGGTTCATTTGCGAATAATTGTTATTTGCAATCCTCCACGTCTAGTATAGCAGCAACTACTAGGTAGTCCACCGCCAATCAAGTGGAAGCACTTCAGAACACAGTGCAGACATTATCGACTCAGTTGCAACAAACATCGATTCAGTTGCAACAAACGTTGGAACAGTTGCAACAGTCGATGGCATAGCAACAACAGTCGATGTTGCTGTACGCTCAACTCTGTCAGGAGATGGATGAATTGAAGAGTAGGAGCAGTACGTCATCGCACCAACCAGAGCATCCGCCATCTCTAGATTAGTAGTGTACTTTTGGTCATTTAATTTGTATTACAAATACTTATTATTTACAATGTAATGTTTTTATTATCAATTAAGATATTTTAACTTTTAATCATTAATCCAAATTTCTATTTAACCAAATTAAATGTATACTATAAATATATAATTATTAAAATTATGTATTAACTATAATTTAAATATAATGACAATATATTATTTAAAAAAACATGTAAGCAAATTTACCGACTGAAATAAATGTCCGTTGGTAACTAAATAAACAAATTACTGATAGTAAACGGGCTTCAGTCACTCAGTAAGCCGTCGGTATATTTTTCGACGGTTTAAAAGTTTTCGATGCTAATTTGCAGTTGAATCTACCGACAGTAGGTTCTTTTTCCGTCTGTAATTATTAGATATGGTCGATTTTGCGACACTATTGTTTGTCAATAAATTCCGTCGGACATGTTCTACCGACGGAATATTTTTGTTTTCCGTTGGTAATTTCCGTCGCAAAATACATTTTCCTATATCTTATCCTTTTTGCTTTGTTCCTTTTAAAACTCACGTAAAACCCTATTGCAGGTGCATGATTGGAAAAACCTCCTTAAAGTCCTTTGCACTATAAAAAACTGTCCCCAATAAACATTCAATTCCTTAAAGTGTTTATCAGTTTGACTAGATAGCCTCAAAGTTGCATCTAGTTCTTTAGCATTAGGATATTCATCGCTAGTTAAGAAACTCCAAAGTCTTGAAGAGTTAATTTACATTATATCATGACTTGCATCAATAATAATGTTGCAATTCGAGCTAGAAGCACCTTCATTAAAAGCATCCAAATCAGCTCCATTAGGAGCAATCAAATCAAAATCACTATCATCACTCAATTCACACCTTACCATCTAATTCTTCATCTCCCAAATTACATGCATCATCCAAATCTCCATCACCACGTTCGATATCAACTTCAACATCATTGGTTCTCTTAAATCAACACCAGTATCACCTCCCCAATCATCACCAACACCACTATCACCTTCGAAATGAACATCGGTAACACCTTCCAAATCTGTTGAAGATCTCTATCTTTTACTTAATTTTAGGGATTGACTTTACTATTTTAGATGGGATCATATCCCTTGTTGTATGGAAAGCAGTTATCGTAATTTTTACGTAGTGATCTTGTAAAGCTGTTGTATTATATAAAGACATGTACATCTCATGGAATAATACAATTCATTCTCTTGTATTTGTTCTGCTTATGTTTTGCTCATCATCATTCTCTCTTCTTGACATGGTATCAAAGCAAGAAGCTCCTGGTGTTGATCCAAACTACCCTCCGCGTTATATCTTCTGGCGACGACGACGACAATACTGTCAAGGAAGAAGACTCATCTGCCAAGATGGATGCGTCATCTCCTTTATTTGTTCATCCTTCCGATCAGCTAGGACAGGTGATTGTGCCAGTTAAATTGAATGAAGTTAACTACCCCTCATGGAGCAAATCCATTATTCAAGCCCTCACTGCCAAAAACAAATTCGGATTCCTCGATGGCTCCATTCAACCACCATTAGAGGGTTCCGTTGAATACAATCTCTGGAAGCAATCCAACAGCCTCCTGTTATCATGGCTCATAAATGCTGTGGAACCACACATCAGCGAAAGCATCATCCATGCAAAGACGACATAAGAAGTTTGGGAGGACCTCAGAGATCAATATTCCCAGAAAAACGCCCCAGCCATATTTGACGTATAGAAGAAGATAGCAACAATGTCTCAAGGCTCAATGACAGTGGCTGCTTATTACACAAAAATTAAAGCCCTCTGGGAAGCGCTCGTTGCCTATCGAGTTCATCCAGTCTGCAATAAGATGAAGGCACACCGTGATGAACGTGAGGAAGACAAATTAATTCAATTCCTTATGGGGCTTAATTAAAGTTTTAAGACGGTTCGCGGCAACATCTCGATGATGACTCCTCTGCTGAATGTGCGCCAGGCATGTTCACTTATTATTCAGGAAGAAACATAACATTGTTTATCTTCTGAAGTTACTGATAATTTTCCATTGCAGTATCCATACAAAGTGCAGGAAATAATTCTTCAAAGAAAGGCAAATTTTGTGATCACTATTCTCGGCCAGGTCACACAATTGAGGAGTGCCAGACTTTAAAATATCATTGCACATTTTGTGATAAAAAAGGACACACTGAGGATAGATGTAGGCAAAAGAAATTGCAGCAGGGTGTTAAAGGGAATCCTCGCACGACTGCCAATGCGGTCGATTCCCAGATGGCGACTGATGTCAATTATGGCAACATCGCTGGTCTTGGCTTCACAGCAGATCAGATTCAACAGTGGGCTTGTGCTGTTGCTTCCCTAAATCAAAGATCGAACTCCGGTAACAATGATGTGTTCATCAATGCTGCAGGTCTGTTTACACATTCCTCAAAATGTGTCAATTAATTCTGCTATCACAAAGCCTTGGATCTTGGATAGTGGTGCAACAAACTACATCACCTCTGATCCTACATTATTTTCACACACTACACCACCCACTGTCTCGTCCGTCAATTTACCCACAGGCACCACGACACGAATAACATCCACAGGCACTATTCCTTTTACCGCACAAATTACACTAGAAAATGTGTAGTGTGTCCCTAACTTTAATTTAAATCTTATATCTGCAAGCAAATTGACCACTGATCTTAACTTCTGTGTCACCTTTTTTCCCCATGGTTGCCTTTTGTAGGATTTGGCTTCGGGGAGGATGATTGGCTTGGGTAAACAACGTAATGGCTTGTACTACGTCACTCCTTCAATAAAACCAACTCCCCGTACCTTTCACATCTCACACCCTTCTGATATATGGCACAAAAGACTCAGCCGCCCTTCGGCCGAGCGCTTTAAATTGTTTTCTTCCATTTTACCCAATAAAAGTGTAGTCCCTACAACTAAATGTGATATTTGTCCGTTAGCAAAACAAACACGTTTGCCTTTTCCTTCCAGCACAATAAATACAAATGCAGCTTTTGATCTCTTGCATTGTGATATATGGGGGCCTCATAAAATAGAGTCTCATACGGATGCACGTTTTTTTCTCACCATAGTCGATGACTACACACGCTGCACTTGGGTGTTTTTAATGAAGAATAAATCAGAGACTTCTCAATTACTGAAATCTTTTATCACCTATGCATACACTCAATTTCATTCATCTGTCAAAGCTATCCGAGTTGATAATGGGCTCGAACTTTATTCCATGCGAGATTTCTTTATGCAAAATGGCATTAAATACCAGTGTACATGCATTTACACGCCATAACAAAATGGTGTCGTGGAACGCAAGCTTCGTCATCTTCTCACTGTTGCCCGCTCACTACTATTTCAAGCACATTTACCTCTTTAATTTTGGCGTGATTGTGTTCTCACTTCTTCCTACCTAATTAACCGCACTCCCACACCTCTTCTTGCCAATAAAACTCCCTACGAGCTACACTACCACCGACCGCCATCTATCCATCACTTGAAAGTATTCGGTTGTCTTTGCTACGCTACCGTCGTCCAATCCTTTAAAAAATTCGACTCTCGCGCCCGAAGGTGCATTTTTTTCGGCTATCCCATTAACCAAATAGGGTATAAACTCTTTGATCTTTCATCCCACACATTCTTCATTGGTCGTGATGTTACTTTTCACGAAGATACTTTCCCCTATTCCATTTCCTCAATGCCAGACTCGCCTACATCTTCGCCTATGTTGCATTTTCCCTTCTTGGACGACAATCTGTCCCCTTCTACTTCGCCTACCTCATCACCATCTCCAGTCACCCCCTCTTCTCACACTCACAATAATTTGCCTTCCTCTTCCACTCCTTTATCACCATCCGAATCTCCTTCTCACTCATCCGACAACTCCTAGCCAACCTCGCCTTCCTCTCCTCCGAACGAGTCCACTCCTCCCGCACCCAGTCCGCGTCGATCACAACAAAAAAGACAGCCTCCTTCCTAGCACGCCATTTTTGACATGGGTCCTCAGGCCAATCATTCTATCTCGGACAGTCCTTCTAAAGGTTCCAGGTATCCTTTATCTCAGTTTCTTTCTTGTCATAAATTATCACCTACACACCGTCGTTTTCTTGCCAATATTACTATCCACAAGGAACCCACTTCCTATGCAGAAGCTGTCCAGGATTCTCAGTGGCATGATGCAATGGCTGTAGAGTTAGATGCGTTACAGCTAAACAACACCTGGTCCTTGGTCCCACTTCTGCCGAATCACAAGTCTATTGGCTATCGGTGGGTTTACAGATCAAGTTCAATTCTGTTGGTAGTGTTGAGCGCTACAAAGCGCGTCTTGTAGCCAAAGATTACACTCAGGTTGAGGGCATCAATTATCGGGAAACATTCTCTCCCACTGCTAAACTGACCACTCTTCGATGTTTACTTTCTGTGGCAGCTTCTCGAAACTGGCATACTCATAAGCTTGATGTTCAGAACGCATTTTTACATGGTACCTTGCACGAATCTGTCTACATGGACTTGCCTCTCGGTCACAGCTGACAGGGGGAGAATCTGGTATGTCGGCTTAACAAGACCCTATATGGTCTAAAGCAAGCTTCCAGAAACTGGTTCTCGACCTTTTCTGACACTATTCAACGATATGGGTATCGCCAGTCCAAAGCAAATTATTCTTTATTTGTTCGAATTGTGGGTACATCTTTCATAGTGGTCCTCTTATATGTCGATGATATCCTTTTGACCGGTAATGACATCGATGAAATGTAGCATCTTAAGAAGCAATTACTTGATCACTTTTGCATCAAAGATCTTGGCACGTTGAAATATTTCCTTGGTATTGAATTCTCCCGCTCTACTAAAGGTATTTTTATGTCTTAGTGAAAATATGCCTTGGACATTCTTGATGATGTTGGACTCACTGGAGCCCGTCCTGATTGGTTTCCCATAGAGCAGAATCTCCGGCTGTCCATTGACAATGGCGAACCATTGTCGGACCCCACTAAGTACCGCCGCTTGATTGGCTAGTTGATCTACCTCACTGTCACGCGACCGGATTTAGTTTCCTCTGTTCGCACATTAAGTCAATTTATGCATGAGCCTCGTAAACCCCATTGGAATGTTGCCTTAAAGGTTCTCCGATACATAAAAGGTACTCCTGGACAGGGTTTATTGCTTGCGTCCAACAATAATCTTCAACTAAAGGCCTTCTGTGATTCTGACTGGGGCGGTTGTCGTGCCACTAGAAGATCCATCACGGGTTACTGCATTCTTGGAAATCGAAAAAGCAGGTTAATGTGTCCCGCTCCTCAGCAGAAGCGGAATATAGGGCCATGGACAACACATGCCTCGAGCTGCAATGGCTTCACTACATTTTGCGAGACTTAGGCGTATTGCTGAAATCTCCTACACCATTATATTGCGACAATCAGGCTGCATTACACATAGTTGCCAATCCAGTTTTTCACGAGAGGACTAAACATATTGAAATAGACTGCCACATTGTGCGTGAGAAGCTGCAAGCTAAGATGATTAGTCCCTCGTACGTGCTGACTCGCTGCCAACTTGCAGATAGATTCACGAAGCCACTCGGGAAGGACCAATTCACTAGTTTGAGGGACAAGTTGGGCATTCACAACATTAACGCTCCAACTTGAGGGGGAGTGTTGAAGATCTCTATCTTTTACTTAATTGTAGGGATTGACTTTACTATTTTAGATGGGATCATATCCCTTATTGTATGGAAAGTAGTTATCGTAATTTTTACATAGTGATCTTGTAAAGCTGTTGTATTATATAAAGACATGTATATCTAATGGAATAATATAATTCATCCTCTCGTATTTGTTCTGCTTATGTTTCGTTCATCATCATTCTCTCTTCTTGACAAAATCAATATTAACATCGCTATCACTTCCTATATTAATACTAAGAACATTATCACCTCCCATATCAACAACCTCATTTTCATGCCAGTTACCGTGTTATATTAACATAGGTATTGATGGTGTTGGTTCATCAACATAATCCAAATAAAAATCAACTATATCTTGAACCTTTAATAATTTAATCAAATCCAATGCACTCTGAGTAGATTCTAACCTTCTTAAACCATAATCTATTCCCTTTTCGAGAATCAAATACTATATGCTAACAATATTTGTATAGCTTAATATAACATCCATGTTATATATCTCTCTTAAACTCACATAACCCAAGTCCATGTTTTCAAAATTTTTAGGCACCTTACCTACATACTTTAGTATACCTTTTTGAGTAAAATATCTACCACTAAATAACCTTATGTTAGCCTTTCCATTTATTGCCATCCCGTAGATATAACAAAAAATAAATTAGTCTATAATATGAAAAAAGCATATCTTAAAAAAATATTAATTAAATAATATTCATCAACCATATTTAAAGAAAACAACATGATCTATGATTAAAAAAAGACCTAGTAAATTAATGTAAAAGCGCAAAGATAAAAAAATTGTACGGTCCACAATATAAGTACTTAATAATAAGATCAACTTATGAAATAAGGGTTTAAGGACCAACAAGAGTTGGTGTGTCCTGCCTAACGTTACGTGACAACAACTTTATATATATTCAAGTAAACATTCACATGATTACACAATAAATGGAAGAATTATTACAAATAGGTAGAAATTGACATCATAATTCCTAGAATCAATGAATAACCCTTTCTTTTAACATAATAATTCAGAGAAACTTTAAATTGCTAGGAGTTCAAAACTACTAATATTGTTATAAGTCAAAATATACTAATAAAAATCAGACACCATCCACCTTGAAAGCACTTTAACCAAATTCCTTGCAAGCAAAACCATTCCCGTTTAAGTTTCTTTTATCGGTTTGATCCAATGAGGTTAGATGGATTAAACAAATAATGATAGTTAACTTATGTTTCTTTGTTCTGTAATGTTGCTCCCAACTGGTTCCGGTCAAGGATCAAGGTAGGTGCAGTAGAAGACCAAACAACTCACTGAAATAAAGATAAGTAGTGTTCTTAGAAAGCATCCAAATAGGATATACAATATGAATACACTAGCTGGATAACGATACTAAACAAGGTAGAATATTACATCAACAACAGTCTAAAAAGGCTAAAACGAGTTAATCCAATTGAGAAAAGAAAACTGACATTAAATGCCAGTAACTTTGGACTTTTCAACCGGTAAGCATCCATTATGCTACTAGCTATGCATTATAAAAGGAATTCTAATTTCACCCAAGACATGTTACAAAGCTGATTTCACAGCTCCCAGATCTACCAGATGTGCTTATAAAGAATAAAGGAGGCTTAACAAAGGTTTATATTCTAATCATAATCTACAAAATTGTTCATCCAAGTTGTTCATGAGCAACTTATATAGAATTTTGAGTATGGGTGTCGAGTACCCATCAAGGGCTAAGCCCCAATGCGAGCTAACGTATAAGCTGAGAAACTAGGCCTCCTCGGCATCGAGAAAGCCCAGAAAGCTATGCTATGCAACGACAGGTCGTTAAGCCCCAAGTTTCGTTGTTGTCATTACCATTGCGAGCAATACTATAGTCGCTTCTGACGTGGATCACTTTCATTGGTTAAGACAAGTTCAAGTTCGATCTCATTGGTTAGTAACACCAAAGGACACGTTGCAAGCGGTGACCCAAGTCAAGTCATCGCTTCCAAAGGACTTCTCTCAATATTAATTTAAAAAAAAAACGCAAAACTAACGGAACTAACAGTTTCGATCTGCTCGGGGACAGAGGAGTTTAGGAGATCTGAATTCGACGCCGTTTTACAGGATCACAGTGTGAAATCCTATCATCTGGAAAGTTCCGATATCTCTCCTGAGTTTTAGAGCGATTTCTTTCGATGGCGGATCGAAAAAAGAAGCTCTTGTTCCTTATATGCGTTTTCTCTTATTACGCTTTTGCCGCCATTGCAGGGTATGTATGCTTGCATCCAACTTTCTCATTCTTCTTATTCGGTCTCTTTTCCGCTCTCGTTGAAACTGTTGTTTGGCTATGGAGGTTTTTTTAAATTGGTTGAAATGTGGGTGTTAGGAAGAGCTATTACGATATACTTCAAGTGCCAAAAGGTGCATCCGACGAGCAGATCAAAAGAGCGTATAGAAAGCTTGCGTTGAAGTACCATCCTGACAAAAACCAGGGTAATGAAGAGGCTAACAAGAGATTCGCTGAGATTAGTAATGGTAATGATTGTCAATCTTCTTATGTGTTATAGCTAGTTTACATTTGAATTATTGTCATGGTAATGGATTGATTGAACTGAACCAAAAATATGTTATTAGCGTATGAGGTGTTGTCGGATAGCGAGAAGAGGGGCATATACGATAGGTATGGAGAAGAAGGAATTAAACAGCATATGGCTGCTGGAGGAAGAGGTGGAGGAATGGGAATGAACATTCAAGATATTTTCAGTCAGTAAGTTTCTTTCTTCCTTTTTAATTTTTGTTGTGCTTCCTTACTTATCATCTTTAAATTTGGTGCAAGACAGTAAGCAATCGGTGCATTGTTAAATAAATAGGTTCGATTGGTAAGAAACTTGTTTTATTTTCCTTCAGTCCGGATCATCAAAAGACTAGACATTTTATTTTTTCCTGGATCAAACGATCTTCGTTTTTGCGTTTTTTTATATGATAAAGTAAGACATCATTAGGATGACATGAAGATCTATACTTTGATTATTGTCTTATAGCTGATCTTTGATGAATTATCTCAAGCGTGCAAGAGTGCAAAGATGATCATTTGAGGTTATTTGTGATTTGGGCTATCACTTATTTGTGGACTTCATCATACCTAACTTATTTGACAATTATGTTTGTGCGTGGGACAATCATTGCAATTGCAAACAATAAAGTAGCTTTTGTTAGAGTAGTGTACATTTGTTAATAGGAATAACTCTGAAATTTCAGTTGTAGAGTAATTTCTTTTTGGAAATGGTCTTTCTAGGTTCTTTGGTGGAGGTCCCACGGAGGAGGAAGAGACAATTGTAAAGGGTGACGATGTCATTGTTGAATTGGAAGCAACATTGGAGGACTTGTACATGGGTGGTTCATTGAAGGTGAGGAATCATTGTATTGGTGATTAATAAATGTTATGTTGGAGCTGTATGCTATTGCTGCCATAAAGATTCATCTTCGAGCCTATGGGCCTGATATTGAAACAAATACATGTAGTTGGGGGCATTTTATTTGCGCCAGTGTTTGTTTATTTTCTTTTAAATATTTCTTTTAGCACATATCTTTCAAAGGTATGTATAATATCAATTGATTATAATATGATTCCTAGTTGATTATCGCAATAAAAATTGTTTTCTTTTTGCATATTCATTAGGTTTGGAGGGAGAAAAACGTTGTAAAGCCAGCACCTGGCAAAAGGCGCTGCAATTGCAGAAATGAAGTCTACCATAAACAAATTGGTCCTGGAATGTTCCAACAGATGACAGAGCAGGTGCATTATGACTCAGATAGTAGTCTGACAAAAGACCTGATGAACTTTTTCTTATGCATTAATAGGTTAAGCAAGAGGACATTGATTTCTAATTGATTGACAATGATACTTTTATTAGCTCCTTGAAGAATTAGTATTTTCTTTTGCTGTAATAGTCAACAGGCTCACACTTCATTCTTTTTCAGGTCTGTGAGCAGTGCCAAAATGTCAAATTTGAAAGGGAAGGATATTTTGTCACAGTTGACATTGAGAAAGGAATGCAAGATGGACAAGTAAGCTTCTTAAGAGTAATATTACTACTTAAGAAACAACCAAGCTTCTTAAGAGTAATCTTAATGCTTAAGAAACACGACTTTACATGTGCCTCTCTTTACTATGTGAATCATATGTTCAATAGTTTCTTTTGCATTTTGACTCCCTTTTTTGGTCCCATAGGCCAACTGCTGGCTATGTTCTATGGAAGTCTCTTGACATCTGTTAGCAACGCACTTTAGGTCTTGGAAAGGTTTCATAGCACATATAACAGTACGCTTTTTTCCAGAGTGCTAATCTCACGTCATTCATAAGGATCTATATCCAGATACGGAATCTTTATGGTTGTTTATATATGGATATCATGGAGATTTTGGGATTGATGTGTTGATGCATTTTATAGGAAGTGGTTTTCTACGAAGATGGTGAGCCTAAAGTTGATGGAGAAGCTGGAGACTTGAGGGTTAGTCTTTGATTATGACGTGTATTATTCCTGTTCATTTTGGTTACTGTTAATACTGTTGCCAGCTATTGTGTTGTGTACAAACGTTAACTTGTGAACCTTGCAGTTCCGCATTCACACAGCACCACATGACCGATTTAGAAGGGAAGGCAATGACTTGCATACGACTATTACTATAACACTGGTATGGTACTAAATATCCTCAACTCTTTTAGTAGATGATGAGCAATTCTTCTTGATTGATGTTGTGAGATGGAACTTTCTGAACTTCTTGGTCGTCAGGTTCAAGCTCTTGTTGGCTTTGAAAAGACCATCAAGCACCTTGATGGGCATTTGGTGGAGATTGGCACAAAGGTAAATCTCCACGCCGTCTCTGAATTTGACTTTGATATTCTCTGAGAGCCCCTACGAAATGACAATGATCATTGCAAACGTTGTTCAGGGAATTATTAAGCCCAAGGAAGTAAGAAAGTTCAAAGGGGAAGGAATGCCATTGCATTTTAGCACAAAGAAAGGAGATTTATATGTTACTTATGAGGTTCTTTTCCCCAAGTCACTAACTGAGGATCAGAAGAAAAAGATCAAGGAAGTTCTTGGCTAAGGTATCGAGTATGGTAGGCATCGATTGTGATATTGTTTTGGGGTCCTAAGATGTTCCCATTGTAACGTGACAGTATACCAACTTAAAGAAACCTTCGAGATTTTTTTTTTCTTTACTCTCTTTTCTTCTCGAAGTGTTTTATCCCCCAGTTAAGGAATAGCATACAAGTTAGTGGAACTCTGTATTGCATTTCTATAATGCTAATGAAAATCTTGACGAGTGCCAAGAATACTTGTCCTCGTAATGGTGAGAAGTCGTTTTGTTAGCGGATGATGTGCTGTGATCGACTGTTACGGTTTAATGTATTTTTATTTACCATTAATTATTCAAAAAAGATCAAAAGCCCCTATAACTTTCGAGGGAATCTGATAGCCAAATGTATTGTGGCACGTTAATCCCTTGAATATGATAAGTATAAATTATATATTTTTCACATTAATAATAATAATAATAATAATCTAAGTATAAAACTAAATTAAATATCTTAAAATCACCGACAATCTATTTCCCTTAATTTGAAACTCTGACCTTGATCAGCCACAATCTTCAATTCTACCATTTTCATAAAATCAGAATATTCTGTCCAAATTGCGACTCTTTTTAGCGCCTTGTTGTTGTTGTAGCAATTAGCATGCTTTTGTTTGTTGTGAAGTTCAATAACAGGTAAAACATATACTTTCTTCATGGTAATGGGTGGGATAGATTAATTTTTTTGTTATCCATAATGTCTTATACTTTATTTGTTGTCATCTTTTCAGGTTACAATCTTTTCTTCTTCTTCTTTTTTTTTTTTTTTTTTTTTCTGAAATATTTTGAGGTTAACATCTTGTGTGAATGTTTCTGAGTTTGTCAATGCTCTAGTGGTCTCGAAAGCTTTGAAAAAAATTTGGTGTGGTTTCTCATTCGTTATTAATATTGTCTGTATATACGTGCAAAGAGAAGTTTATTTACATTTGACGATCCTCTTCTGACTTTCCCAAAGTACAAAACCTTGTGGACTCAGGTTTATAGTTTTGCGCTTATGTGAGACTTAAAACCATTATCATGTCTAGATGTATGGATATACCAATTGGATTTTCTTGGATTTCTCTTTTCATTTTTCATTTTAAATTTAAAATATAAATAAAATTGTTAGTTTTTATATTATTAACCTATTCAAAATTATTATATCTTCTACTTATAGGTATCACTAAGATAGAAGGGATGATGATGATGATTATATGACTCATTTAGATGAAAGTGATAATGATTTTAGTATATTATTATTATCATTTATTAAAGGTAGAAAATCTTCTTGTTTTCTCAAATAAAGGTGCACTATGGATATGAATTTCTAGAAGTTGAATGATGAGTTTTTAGCATGGGTACCTTTTATTGTTTACAAGTGCAAAATATTGAATTCCTAATAACTGCAAAGCACTGTAATTAACAAATTATTCGAGTATGTGTCTCTTTAATCTTATCAATTTGTAATTGAGACATAAGATAAATAAAATCTTATATATATATTCTTCTGACTTGTTCGTGATTTGAACACTGCAGAACTTAGGTAGAGATACCATACCTTGTGTTGATAAAACAAAAACAACCCCCTAAGAGCTCACCATGAATGTAATTATAGAAATTATATATCGATATTTGTGTATTTTATTAGGTGGTAGACTATATTTGTTACCTAAGAGCCTGTTTGATTGGATATTAATTAATTAAATAGAACGGAACGGAACGATTTATAATATAATAGAATGTAATAGAGTAAAAAGTTGTTTGAGAAGGACAGAAGGATTCATAATGTAATCTGGTGAAACGTTGTTTAGAAGATGGATGAAATGTATATTATACCCCTAACATTAAAATAGTTGTTGCAAGAGGTTTAACACTATGATTTTAAAACAGAAATCATGTCCAATTAAAAGTCACATACAGCTGTGATAAATAATTTTTAAATATATTTTTATTTTAAAATAATAAAAAATTTAATAAAAGTTTATTATTTTATTATTAATTATATAAATATATTATTATTAATTATTTAATAAAATTTATTCTATTATATGTGATTTATATTTTAAAATTATTTATTTATATTTATATTTATATAGAAATATATACAAACAATTAAAGAATAATTTTTTATATATTCACTAATAAAAATTTTATTAAAATTTTTTATTTGATTATTAATTATATAAAAATATTATTATTAGGGTAAGGAGAAATAATATAAAAATATTGTTAATTATATACAAAGGGGTTAGGGTTATAAAAAATAATTGGATTTAAGAAAAATGATTGAGGGTGTTTAAGGTACTATGTATTTATTAGTTTATGTTCCATCCTAAACCTCTTAAATCGAAAATTTCTTATTTTCACTTTTTACAATGGAATGGAATATAGTATAAAACCCTTCACTTCCATCTCATTCCGTTCCATTCTATTATAAAACCCTCAGCTAAATGATGTAAATGTGTTACGTATCATTCAGTTCTATTACTAACTCTCCAACCAAGCAAGCCCTAAGGGAACTTCTTATATTCATGTAAAAGATCTTTCTAGTCCTTTGTCATTTTTCCTCCGTAATTATTGCTTCAAACTAGAATTCCTATAATATTAAGAAGAATGGTAAGAGTGTTGATGGTGATAAACATATAAACAAAACCCAAAGAATCGATCTTTCTTTTAGTTTTAGTTGTTGAATCTTCTTTGATTGATCAATATGCGAGGAATAAATATAGTGATAATTTGATTCTTCAGAGTTCTTAGAATATTCCAATCTTTGATTAGTGATTTGTTTCATACGTTACCCTAATATGTGGAATAGTGACGCAATTTTATAGACTTATTTCAAAAAAGAAGCAGCAAATTTAGTAGTGCGGGCATTAGTTATAAACACATTACATAGGTTTTAATTTTTTTGGTTATTATCAAAATTCAAATGATTATACAAATTTATTTATATCTCATTTTACATTTAAAATATAAATAAAATTGTTAGTTGTTATATTATTAACCTATTCAAAATTATTATGTCTTCTACATATAGATATCTCTAAGATAGAAGTGATGATAATGATGATGATGATGATGATTATTATTATTGTTGTTGTTATTATTATAATATAACTCATTTAGATGAAAGTGATAATGATTTTAGCTTATTATTATTATTATCATTTATTAAAGGTGGAAAATCTTCTTATTTTCTTAAATAAAGGTGCACTACGAATATCAAGTTGAATGATGAGTTTTTAGCATGACCTTTTACTGTTTACAACTGCAAAATATTGAGTTCCTAGTAACTGAAAAACAATGTAATTAACAAATTATTTGAGTACATGTCACTTTAATCTTATCAATTTGTAATTAAGACGTAAGATAAATGAAATCTTATATATATATATTCTTATGAGTAGTTTGTGATTTGACCACTGCAGAACTTAGGTAGAGATACTATATCTTGTGTTAATAAAAGAAAAAAAAACCCTTTTTGCTCACCATGTGTGTAATTGTAGAAATTATATATTGATATTTGTGTATGTTATTAGGTGGTACACTATATTTGTTACCTAAGGGAACTTCTTGTATTCATGTAAAAGATCTTTCCAATCCTTCGTCATTTTTTCTTCCTTAATTATTACTTCAAACTAAAATTCCTATAATATTAAGAAGAATGGTATTAGTGTTGATGGTGATAAACATATAAACAAAACCCAAAGAATCGATCTTTCTTTTATTTTTAGTTGTTGAATCTCTCTTTGATTGATCAATGTGTGAGGAATCAATATAGTGATAATTTGATTCTTTGGAGTTCTTAGAATATTTTGATCTTTGATTAGTGATTTGTTTCATACATTAACCCTAATATGTGGAATAACGACGTAATTCTATAGAATCATTCCAAAAAAGAAGCAGCGGATTCAGTAGCGCATGCACTAGTTATAAACTTATTATATAGGTTTTTATTTTTTTGGTTATTACCAAAATTCGAATGATTATATAACTTGTCAGAGGAGATTTTTTTTGTTTTGAATAGTCAAATTTAATGATTCCCTTAAGCTAGCTATATGCTGTGTATTATCAATAATTTCCACAGAACATACTTTAATTACAAATTAAAAATCTACAAATTACAAAGTTCTAGCATTTCTCATTCAGAAATTTCTTTCTTATTTCTTTATTCTTATAAGAAGATTGAAAAGAATCAATACTTATTCCTTTACTTATGTATCAGTTGTATCAATTTTTATTTTCCACAGACCATGAATTTGATCAATTACTCTTCACGCTTAGTGAATCCGTAAACGTATTAAGCAATATAATAGGGAAGTAAAGATTGTAAATAACAATATCGTACTTCAAGTAGGCGATAGAATTGCTCAAATTATGGTCTTGATGAAGTAAAAGGATTGGGCTGAGTTCAACTGCAATTCAATTAAGAGAATGAATGTCAATTAATAGATTACAAAGTATCCATTGCTTCAAATTCAAATTTAATCTCCTTCCATACTTCACAAGCAACAGTTAGTTCATGACTCCATTTGCTAGCCTCACAGACAATTAGAAATAAACTTTTCTATATTTATCTTATCCGTAAATCCCTTACTCATACTCATTCATAACGGTGTTGACGGTGATTAACATATACAATGTGACATTATATTATTTATTTATGATGTATAACGTTCATATATGATTTGATAAATGTGATGTTATATAACAACTACTTGTATAATTTGTTATGTGCTTTGCAAGATGATAGTAAATGGTAAAGTTAGTATACCGTTATTTAGTAGTGTGCATTTTATAAAATGAGACATTCTTGAATATAATAGGCTTGACTTGAAGATATTTGATAATGTGAGCTTAAGCTATGTTAATTTTAGACAAGGTTATGAAATGAGGGGTTAATTGGTGAATGAGTGTCGAAACTCTCAAAATTAATTATGATTTACTAAACTCTTGTAGTAGTTGTAGAATCAAGTCAAATCCTAAGAAAACTAAAAATTAGTTTATTAATTTCAATTGATAAAATAAATAAGAAAGGGGTTTATTATTAATTAACTAATAAACTAAATTTAACAAGGAATCAAAATAAGTCAACTAAGTATTAAAGTGTGAAATTCAATGGTAATTAACTTTGATTCAAGAAATGATCTCATCCAATTGTAACTTTGATAATTGATCTAAAAAGAATATCTTTTTAATAATTAGTGTAAAAAGAATAATTTTTTACTGCAGCGGCTAGTCCAAGACCAATTAGGATAGTCATAATAAGTCTTAAATTAGTTAGATCAAACCTAACATTCAAACAAAAACTTACCATTAATTGATTGGATATGATAGCATTTCATATCAGTTAAGTGATAGCAATAAGTTTAATAAAAAATTAAACCCTAAATTAAATAATTAAGATAGCACAATTACTCTATTTAATTTTCATATTTATCATAATTTAAATATGCAAATTTATAAATAATATACTTGCTACTTTTACCAATCATTTATGATAATTACAATCACTAATTCATGGATAGCAATAAAATAATCAATATTAAATTAATTTGTCATATTAATCAACATTAATTACTCATGAAATAAAAGAACACAAAAATAATAAATATTTGAATTGAAATAAAAATCTAGATTCAGAACAAAACTTCACAAGGTTGCAATTGGAGTTTTGATTTCCCTTAGACCAGAAAATTTAGATTTAGCCACTTGTGGCTTTAGTTCCACCATAAAAATAGAAGAAAGAAGAAGAGAAAACAAAAGAAAGATAAAAGGGAATTGTGGGGAAATTCTAGGTAACATTCTCCTCTTCTTTTCCTACCCGAAAGCTAACTCCTTTTAATATTCCAAAGACTGTCTTTCAAACAAATCTAAATTCTTACATAATAGGGTTAGGATAAGTCTCCTTATTGAGCTGAACTACTAGGAGGGAATCTAACTTTAGATTTTATCTCACCTTATTTGGTACAACAATCTGTCATCTTTTTCTAAAATTTGTGACTTTAACAAATAGTATTTCAATGTGATCTAATCTTCACTTACTAATTTTATCAATTAAGTACCAAATCAACTCAAAATTAAAAAGATAAGTTCAATTAATATAACTAAATTACATCTTTTCAATTGAGCTATAAGAACATATTAAATGCATAGTGTTTGCTTCCAAGTATAAGCTTAGTTGATGGTTTGAGGAAATTGGAGTCTAGCCAAATTTCTTTAGATTTAATTAACTTGTTAGAGGTATATGGGCTAATAGATATGGATTTGGATTATATGGATCATTTGATGGTTGTATTACCAATGTTGAAGTGGCATAACAATTGGCATGAACATAAATGTAGCCATTTTGAGTGACATTATTGAGAACATGGATATAAGGGCTAAGGATATGGAAAAAGATAAGGTTGATGTGAAGCATTATGCAGAAAAAATATATTTTTGATGTTGAAAATGATAGGTTGGGCTAGATGCATATGTAGATGGAACAGAAATTAGTGATGAGGAAGATGCAGATGTAGATAATAAGCAACAAAATGCTTTTCCTATTTCCATAAAAGATTTAGATTTTGATATATGTGTTGATTCATATTATGTGGACATGTATATAGACTCATCAAATCTTGGAAATTTCCTAGCAAGTGATGATTATCCTAATAATGAAGAGTTAGATGTTACTTTGAGAAGGCTACCAAAAAAGGCATGTTCTTAGTACGGTAGCATTAGAATGGATATTAAGGATGGTGTTTGACAATGCTAAGTATTTTAAAGATGGTTGACTATATAGTTGGAAGAGGTTTTTTAAAGAAAAGACCTTGACAAATTGAGCATAAAAGTTAGTAAGATGTTTAAAGAATATAACAAAAATTTTAATTTATCTTTTAACCAAAGCATGTTTGAATATACTGAGAGAAAATTTTGAAATCAAAGGCAGAGCAATAAAAAATAAATGTTCATGGTTGAATAGTTATATCACTAAGTTAAAGGATAGAAATATAGGCTCTGCAATTGAGCTACAACTCAAAACGAATCCAAAGGAAAATAAACTAATGTTTAATAGAATATATGCATTTTTTTGGCAATAAATTATAGATAGAAGAAGTTAAAATCCATTATTGGTATGGAAGGTTGCTTTTTAAAGAATAAATACTTAGGACAACTTCTTATTGTAATAAGAATTGATAGTAATCATAGCATATAACTAATTTCATGGACAATCATAGAGGTGGAGAATACTGAAAATTGGACTTGGTTTATTTAGCAATTGGCGATGGGCTTGAAGTTAGGAGATGGTTATGAGATCACAATGATCTTAGATATGTAAAAGGTATTTTAATTGCTTTGTCATTATTATTTATGCTATTAAGTTTGGATTTTTTTTTCTTTATTTTTCAGCAATTCATCAAAGTTAAGAATAGTATCCTATCCTTTACTAAACATAATATGTCTGAAAGGAACATATATCATAATTGGATGTCAAAGTGAAAAGGGAAAGATCCTAGGCAAGTTTTCAAGAATGTTCATGAGCAACATTCCTATGATAATTGAATAAAAGGCTTAATATATTAGATTAATCAACCTCAAGTTTCATAAAAAATTTGTTGAAATGCTTTCAGGAAATTTAAAGCATGACATTTTAAAGCATTGAGTTTAGATGTCCAATTGTTGATAATAATATAAATAAGACATTAAACTTATAGATTCTCTCAGTTGCAGAAAGTCCAATTAATAGTATGATAGAGACGATTAGAAATACGATAATGAATAGGCATTTAAAATTGAATAAGCCAAAAAAAAATTAGAAAGACAAAATTGTATCAAAAGTGAGGAAGAAGCTCAATAAGAATAAACTAAATACAGTGAAATTAAGAATCATTTGGAATGGTAACAAGGTATATAAAGTCACAAATAGGGATGCTACATATATAGTTAACTTAGGAAGGGATAACATTTGCAGTCGTAGGATATGAAAATTCTATGAGTACCTATCTACCTATGCTATCAGTTACATTTTCCATTTTAAGCAATGACTAGAGTCATATGTGAATGATTATAACAAGAAAGAAAGGTTCCTAAATTGCAACTATAATTAGAGCTGGATTTAATTATAATTAAGAAGATTAACTTAATAAGAAAGAAACCTTAGCATTTATTTTTATAAATAAGAAAAAGACATAAGGGAGCCAGCACTCCTTCATTTTCTTCTCAAATTGTTTGAGTTCCTTTTCTTTGTTATATGGATCTCAATAGAAAATATACATGTGAATAACTTATAGTTAACATTTTAAGAAGAAAATTTTTGTAAAAATCTGAATCAGGTATGTTTCAACACTTTTATCTATGATTCATGTTTTTTAAGTTATTGAATTAAAGATATTTATTCAAAAAATTGTAAAATTATTTTTTTGCTACATATGTGATTCAATCACAGTTAGTTTTCTAACAATAGTATCAAAACGTCCTTTAATTATTCAACTTAATTAAAGTTGCTTTACTATCATTGAATTGATAACTTATTAAGGATTAAACTTGTTGAAGTAAAAGTTGTGTTTTTGTTGCCCTGAATTTCATGCCTTATATATTTATATGTCTATTATTGATTAGGGTTTTTTTTATTTATTTAAAAAATAGACAAACCTTCATTTTAAACCCAAGTGTTTCCACCAAAGCATAAGATAAACTCTAATGTTTCTAAGTGTTCAATTTGAACCCTGACATTTTCAAAATATTCTAAATAAATCCTAAATGGATTAAAAAATAAACAGGATTAAGATTTCATATGCTCAGTGCCACATCTTCATTAATATGACACTTATAAATTCTTTTTTGGATCTTTAGGTAGGCTCCATAATCACATGTATGTTACGTACATAGACAAAGTACTTAAGAGGTTTAGCATGGAGAATCTGAGAAGGGATTCTTACCTATATCGTACAAGATTTCCCTCTTATAAGTTTATGTTAAAGACACAAGAAAAGAGAGATAAAATGGATTATTTTCTATATGATTTGACCATTAGATAAATTATACATGTGATGTTATATGCTAGATAGATGTCTATTATGCTTCGAGCATAACAAGCAGATATTAAGTGAATCTTAGTAATGATTACTAAACGACCATAAAAAATATCTTAAAGTACTTTAGAAGAACTAAGGATATTTTATTAATCTATGGAAGGGCTGAACTAAGAGTTCATGGGCATTCAGATGCTAGTTTCAAGTATGATCCTAATGGTAGCCTATCACAGTTGTGGTATGTATACATTCTAGATGGTAGTATAGTAAGTTAGAAAAGTTCCAAATAAGTAACTGTTGCTAATTATATGACCAAGAAAAGTACATTTCAGTGTCAGAAGCAACAAAGGAAGTAGTTTGGTTCAAAAAGTTAATCGTTAGACTTATAGTTTTTCTCAGCATTATTGAGCCAATAGTATTGTACTATAACAATATTGGCACCATTGCATAGATAAAGGAATCAACATCTCATTAGTGATCTAATTATGTACTTAGGAAGTTTCACTTAATCAAGGAAACAGTGGAGCAGAAAGATAGATATATCATTAGATCGATTTCCCATTAAAAAGAATCTTACAAATCGTCTTACTAAGTTATTGTCTCAAAAGACGCATGATCAATATATGGATGGTTATGATATTAAATACATCGGTGATTGGCTTAAGTGGAAGAGAGAGATTATTAATTTATCTTATTTATTATAATTTAATGTATGACATTATCATTTTTTTAATAAAGGAACTCTTTATCTTTTCGTACTTTGTTAATTATGGTATTGTAATACTAAAGGTAAGATTGTTAGAATAATTACTATGCAATTGAAACTATAATGTAATTATAGTTATGAGATTCAATTTGAATTTATATGCTATTCCTAAATTGTTTCTAGTTATTGTTTTATCAAGACGGGATATTGATAAAATGATAAAACTAGTACATGCTATATTTCTTTCTTATAAAGAAATGAATTAATCTCATAAATTAAAGTATGGGTACTTATTAGAGAATAAGTTTACCATACTATCTAGATTATGAGGATCCCAAATTGAATATTACTCATGTGCTTTTAGATTTTTCATTGTAATAGTTGTATAATTTATCCTTAGATTTGAGAGTACCAAGGTATTTCATGTAGCTATTCTATTTAATATAGCTCTGTTGGTCATATTTAGATATAGTATAAACTATATGGAGATGGTTGAATAAGTTGATAAAAGATTCATAACTCTAAAGTAATCAAAAATAATGTTCCATTATACTTAAATAGTAATAATTTAAGGAATCTTGTAATCAATGTGAATTAAGATTTGAATTTTTTTTCAAATGTCAATTATTAATCAACAAAATAAATATGATGGATTTAAAAAGAGTAGCCACTAATTTCATACGTTATATCCAAATGAAATATTAGATGATGAAATGATTACATTATACATCATAACCCCACATAGATAGATTAAGTCAGACCATTTTAATTTTTCTAATAATTGGATGGCCATGACATATTGTTAGATATCATTATGATATATGATTATAAATTGTTAAATTAGAGAATTAAAGATAAATTAAAAGATATTTTAACTTATCTAATTCTAATTACGAATTAAGTTTATAATTTCTAATCATAGTCAACATATTAAAAACCTAATGGATCACCCATAGAAAAAGTTAAAGTGAGAAATTTAAATTTAAATTAAGTTAGACTTAATTGTGAAGTTTAAGAAACTTGAGGAATTAAATATGATATATTTGATTTCATTAACATTAAATTATAATTATAATTAGAGTTAGAGTTAGACTTTTATCATAACTAGGAAGTTTAATTTCAATAAGAAAGGTTTCTTTTTCTATAAAGAGGAAGAAGGCATAAGGGAGATAGTACTACTATTATAGTACTCATATCTTTTCCTCAATTTTTTGAGCTTTGGGTCTTTGCTTTAAAGATATCTTTAGAAGCTAGACACAAGAAAGCTTATGGTTGATAATTCTAAAAGAAAGTTTTTATACGAATTTGAATCAAGTATGAATTAATTCTTTAATTTATGAATCACATTTTACAAGTTATTTACAACAACAACATTCTAGTGGAGGTCCTACTGATACATGGGGTTTAAGGAGGTTCAGAAGTTCGTAACTTTAAACCTAACTGATAGGGAGGCTATTTTTGATAAACCAACATAAATATAAAAGGTGGTAATAATATAAATAAATAAATAAATAACGTAAAAATAAAATTATAAAATTAGTAATAAAATAAATAATACAATAAATACAAAATAAGGTAAAGAATAAAAATAAAAGATAAAATAAATTAATAAATACACAAAAAAGAAAGAGAACAAGTATAAAAAAACCAAACAAGCTATTATAAGAAAATATTTAGGCTAAGTAAGGAAATACTTAGGCTAAATAATTAAGAAAAAAGTGCTATATATTAAATGTTTAGGTTAAATATAAGACATAAGACTAAAAAAAATGCTTAAAAGATATATAAATAGGAGAAGGACCTTTCGAAGTGAGATTTTTTACCTTTAGCGTAGTACGCCAAAGTTTTCAAGTTATTTACTTGTAGAAATTCCATTAAGAAATTATAAAAAAAATTTGTAATGTGCACAAGACTCAATTACGGTTAGTTTTCTAACATGAAGTGTTAACTCCAAGCATATGGGAAATGCAAAAACTAAAGTAAAAAAGAGGAGCTATAAATATACTACCAACTTAAAATTGAGGTTAGAAACTGTTTAATGTATATTAATGATTTTGTGCTTCTCCAACTATTTATTAAACTATGTTAATATTATATATATTTATATAGTCCAATGCAATTGGCCATAAGGAACAATCACCATCCACTCTCCGACACAAGCATCTATAGTAGCCAACCAACAATCTTAACATTTAACTTTGCATTAATACCTATAATGAAAAGGAGTTTTGCGTTAGTTGATCCTAATAGTTATCAGCTTTCGTTTTAACCATGAGGCTTTAGGTTCAAGGGCATGTTAAGTATAACATCGAAATAATTGCAACAGTAAGCTTCTCAATATAGAGAGCTATTGAAATTTTCATATGATCATTAGAACATACTGACAAAGATATTGGTTCTTAATAAAATATAAATGAATATTTATTCCTAAATGATGATTGCTCAGTCAATCTTTTGTTTATGATTTATAAATAGATAAAGTACAAAATGAAGCTTGAAGCTCAACTAGGGGTTAATTTATTAGTCTTTTGTTTTGGAAGCTAAATTGTTAATGGGTATATATCATATTTTAGAGGCTGCATACATAAATATTATCATACTGAGATTTACAATGGTTTAGTCACCTTAATATAAGGTTTGCGATGGTTTAGTTACCTTACTATTATACATACATCCTGGGATATGTAACGAAAAAATAAATAATCGTCATGGATTAATATCTTGATGGATTTAATGAATTTACAATTACATTCTCAACTTGTAATTAAACAAAAGAAGGAGCTGAATTGTGTGTATTCACTTTTTACCATATTTTTAAAAAATGAATGAATGTGGAAAATTTATATATGAAATTCACAAAGTAATCATAATAATAATAAAAGAGAGAAACTAATTTATAATAGTTCAACCAGCCTACATTTACTCACCAAGTTACTTGAAAATTCACTATTTTCTTCCTTCAATAGATGAAGAGCAACCTTCCATAGACAATCTTTGTTGCCACATGTGAACAGCAACCTTTACAATCATCTTACTTTGTCACAGGTGAAGATTAACTCTTTACAAATCTTGTTTAAGGTCAAGAGGAATCCTAAAATTGTGTATCTAAAGGAATTTTACCAATTGCAATAATTGCACAATCATACAACTCAAGCATCCCTCATTACTGACACTAATGAACAAAGGGTTAATATATGTTATGTCATACACATGCATTCTCTAGCTTCTCAAGGCTCTTATCAACTCTCTAGTAAACTCAAGTTCTTTTCACAACTTATATGTAGGCCATTTATGCTCAATATAATCCAAAATAGTTGTTAAAAATATAATTAGTTATTACTACTATATCAAGCAATATCGATACAAACTCGCAACACATGAAATTTTTACTTTTCAAATTACATTGGTTGATCACCGAAAGATATTATTCGATCAATGTCATCAACCAATTTACTAACAAACTCATGGTACATATTTTTACTATCTTTCATGAGACATTGATCAATTAGTATGTCTAACAGAAAGTTTTAACTTTTTAAGTTCTTTCAAATATTAAAACACATTCATTAAAAAAAAAACTTAATCGAAAATCATTTCAAAAATTCTCTAAAAGCTTGTTTAAAGATTAAGAGGTTTTCTTTATAGATCAAAATAAGATAAGGTCACAAAAAGGATTACAAACCTTTGCTTAAGTCTTAATATGCTCAATTCCTCCCCATTCTTATTTCTTCATTTAAATTGCACATATGCTCCATTTTACTCCTTTTCTTCATTCTTTGATTGTTAAATTGATTCCATTGGCTGCTTTATTCACTTTACCATTCCATTACGCTTGATCTTCAGCAAAATAATTTACTAATATCATCAAAGATAAAAATATTAGTAATACAATATTTTAATATCATCAAAATTATGAATTAGAATTTAACTTGATCTAACATATCATTTGCTTTTATAAAATAATTCAGCTCGCTGGATGCTTACAACAATATAAAACTTCCTCTCTGAACTTTTTCTGTCCAGATCAAGTGTCCTCATTAAAGCATTCAATTCACACTAGTACAACAGCATATATCGAAGAAATATTACTATAAATGGCTCCATTCTTCACTGCTTCTTCAGGTAACGGACTAAAAAGGTGAGAAGCAAAACTTCTAAGGTTTGCAGATGGATAACGGCAGTAGAATGGTTATCATTGCAAACGGGCCATGGCAACAAACGGCCTGAGCATGTTTACGAACTGCAGATGACAGTGATAGAGGGATGCGCATGGAACTGGGGTTAATTCTAGGGATAGGCTAGCAGGCAATTTGGTGGTTTAGTTTTTGCTTTAGTTTTTGCTTTAATAATTTCGAATAATATATAAATATTTAAGTTTACTATGTAAGATATTTATCGGATCAAATGATTTTGTGCGTACCTGTATTTATGATTGTTTTCTGTAAGTAGGGATGTCAATATCGACCCGACCCGGCCCGGCCCATGGGCCGGTCAACGGGTTTTGGCCCAGGTTGACCGGCCCATGGGCTGGGCCACGGGTCAAGAATATATGACCCGCGGGCCGGCGGGCCAACATGGACGGGCCACGGGCCGGGACGTGGGCCGAGGGTGATGGGCCACGGCCCGAGAAATATTGACCGGGCCGGGCCGGCCCGTGGCCCGCCCACCTCAATTTTTTAATTATTTATTTAAATAATTTAAGTAAGTTAAAAATTTGTAATTAATGTAGTTCATAATTTTAACAATAACTTTTAATTTATTAACTTTTCATATAAA
>JAOSBN010000009.1:22510815-22520820 GCA_027563595.1 Erythroxylum suave
CAATTATGATATAATAAAGTTATTGAGATGTATGTAATGGTATGATTAATTAGGATATTTTATTCAATTAATTACAAATTTATATCAAAAATTAATAAGTTATTAAATTAATAGTTAATTAGTTATAGTTAAAATTATTTTAATATTTTTCCCAAATTTGGTATGTATTTTTATTTATTGTCAATATTTAGACTGTTTTAAATATATAATATATGCACATTAAAATATAGGTAAAACAAACAAATGAAATAAAAAGGGTATAATTATTATAGATGCATCCTTTATTTTAAATTTTTCACGTTAAATTTTAAACAAAAATTATTGAATTACATTTGTTTTTAAATTTATCCTTGTTTTAATAAAATATGGGTTATTTTGTTTAATATAATATAATTTTATTATTAAATAATTAAAATTAATATAATATAATAATATTATTAAATAATTAGAATTAATATAATATAATTTTATTATTAAATAGTTACAATTAATCACGGGCCATGGGTCGAATCGCGGGCAGCACATAGCCCATCCCCCATGGCCCATGGTCCACGAGCCATTACCCGGCCCGTCCATTCACGGGCCAATTTTTCTTGGCCCATGACCTAGCCCATAGGCCGATTTGGTCAGACCAAGCCCGTTGACTTCGGGTTGGGTTAGGTTGGGCCGGGTCAATATTGCCAAGCCTAGTTTCCTTTTGATGTTAAACTTCCAATGTTTTGAATCCTTAACATCTCCATGTGATGGAAACCATGGACTCCGGTTTCACGTCACAGATGATTGGTGTTTTCCCTAACTTCAACTAGTCTTACTAGGAGGAATATTAAACCTCAGACCTTAATCTTCTCACCTTCCAGAGGAGATTAAGGATAGTGAATCCAAATAACAAATTCAACTCTTCTCAAGTTACATTTACGATTTGAAGCCCTCTTGTCTTCTTTAATTCCAACATTTGATAATCACATCAGCTACTACGAAATCAGTTAGGAAGCTCAATCAATTTTATTATCTACAATAAGTATACAAAGATAGTATTAATTAAAGGAAGTAGCAAGAAGATGCATAGTTATATTTCCGCAATATCAGATGCATAGTTATTTATATTTCTACAATATCATTCGAGTGTTGCTAGCTTCTCTTCATCTACCTCAAAAGCCTTCCTTGCTTGTTTCAGCTCCTCTTGCATACTAAGCAACTCCGTGCAGCGGTTAAGCTTTGGCAGGTCCTGCAGCATCAGATATTTGAGATTGGTCAACATAAATGCAACAATCATATTAGCACCGTCTAGCAAACATCTAACTACATAAGATAGCAGCAATATCTCAACCAACTTAATGAGGGTGAAAACAAGAATAAGGAGTTGATTAATCTCTACTACGACCAAACTTATATTCAAGATGAAAACCTACAATAAAAAGAAAGCAAGTGATATGATGCCTATATGTCCAATGCTTTATTTAAAAGTTCCAGTAGTATTCAACTTAAAAAGATCTTTTATCCTTCCCACAACCTTCTTACTTCTTAAATGGTGAATGAATGATGAAGGTTTTACAAATGTAGAAACATTGAAATGGTTACAAGTGATACTCACAATGGAATCCATACAACAATGATTGAAAGTTTCAAAAAAGAAAATTTCAGCCCAATACCCACACATATCTACTGTGAAAGTACCTTTCGTATTATGTAAAGAAAATCTTCAACAGATAGCTTTCCCCTCTTTGACCCTATATCCTGGGCTTTATGAGCCTACAAAAGGGTTAAAACATTAAGATTTGATTCTGACTAACTAAGATATCATTTTCCTCAATATAAGTTTTAGTGCTATAGAATGCTTACCAGATCTGTCACATATTCAAACACAATATCCTCCACAAGTGCCACAGTTTCTGGAAGTGGCTGCTCATAAAATGCAAAATTCAACAAATAGGGTACGTGAAGACAGTAGATCCAATTACAAAACATGAAAGAAATAAGCTACTCGAGATTAAGCACAAACCAAAACAAATAAATTTGATCTAGAACTTAAATAAATAGAGGGCCTAATAACAACAAAGATGATATAATCGCATTGTATGTTGCGAAAAACATCTGCATTTCCCCAAAATCAAGAACGGTGCACAACCAATCGGTTCAATAAACAAGCAATAGCATATGCATATACACCTTAAACTTCAAATGGTACACAATTACCTACTAAAAATCAATGAAACGAGGGAAACACTGACAGTAGGGCTTCAGTCAGTAACATACAGAGTGAGAAGGAAGGAAGGACTTACATTAGGATCATCACCGAAACCATACATCATATGCTGCACTGAACATACCCCGAAGGAGGAAAAAAATATTAGTCAATACAAATTTCTAGCTAAGTAGAACTAAGCAGAAACAATCGCTTAATGACTTGCTTACAATCTTTTTGAAAGACTCCTCTTTTCCTCTTAAAAGAAGCCTCCGAAGGCTGCGAAGACCCGGCTTTCGATTTCGACGACTGCCCTGCAGAAGAACTGTTCATGCTTCAAGACTCTGTTACTCAATTCGATTCTATGGAAACTCGATATGACTGGAAACAATGAGAAAACCCTAGCTTTCCAGATCCTTTATCTCCGTTTGGCAAATGCAAACGAATATGAAAGAATGTCTATAGGATATAGGTGGTAACGGCGGAAAAGGGACAAATCACTGCTGGCGATGGTAGTAGCAGATACGGCTATAACACTTTGGTCACTTACTGCCCTCGAGCTCGAGCTCGTCTTTGTTTTTCAGAAGCTGCGCTACGCGAGAGGAGGATGCTAGGGTTAAAACAGGTTCAATTTTGTAAACGACAGCGCATATAGACATAGTTCTTTAAGAAAAGAATTGTCTTCTGGACTTTTCTATAATTAATTGTAATAAAAACGGATTTTTTACCGTTAATTTGTATATGATTCGCATATTATAATTTTAATAATCTGAAAAATATGTATTCATTTAAATAAAATATTTACATTGATAATATCAGTTGGAAAAAGTTTAAATATGTTTTGGATTTTTGACCAAAAGTATAATTTTTTTTTAAAAATTGATATTGATCTATTTGTAACAAATCTTAAAATATAAATATATTTATTAAAAATTACCAAATTTGAAAAGATTTAATTTATTTTAAAGAATACATAAAATAAAATTCATTTTAGTAACTATTTATATTAATAGAAAAATGAAAAAAATAAACCAGAACAAGGTTTTAATAAGTATAATTATATTATTCTTTGATCTTTGATCTCCAAACAAAATGACCGACACGACGGAGTATCTTCACAAAAACTGCCAAGTGTCCTGGGCCCAAAACAGGGATTCTCAACTGTCCTCTGTACGCCAGACCTAACTTCCCTGGTCCATGTCCATCCAACTCCCAACGAACTTTACTCCAAATCAAATTGGAACATTCATCACTAAACTTTCCTTTGTTGCTACGAGCAATGAGTTGCAAGTTGAGAATGGATTTCTTTATTGTTCTATAAAAGAGGTTTGGTTAACTAAGAGTAAGAGGAATGAAATGGGGACTCGTTCAAATTAATCACAACAAAAGTGCACCAAACGTTTTACCAGAAACAACACAGGGGAAGGCGTTATATCTCATTCGGTGTCGTTTCCAATTTCCATACGTGTATCCTCTGCGCCCCTCCGCTGACGTGGCAAGCTGGCTCTTCCCCACAACTTGTTTCCGTACAGGCCTTCTTCAGCTAGGACGTATTTCTCATCAAACCGTCGTCGTATAGGTGATAAATATGAAATTTTGCGATCTGTTGTAGTTGCTAGCTTTTAGGAAAGCGAAGCAAAATCGTTTGGAAGGTTGGTGAGCTGTTTGGTTACGAATGGCTGCCTACGCCTAACCGTTTCTTGCTTTTTTCTCTTTAAATTCTCCTCATTCTCTTCAATTTATTCTTCATCAAGAATATCTAATGTTGGAGAGCAACAACTGGAAAAAACCAGACGACGCAAGACGAAGAATAAGAATAATAAGAAGAATACAACATTTAAATTTTCCAAGGTTGCGTCTGCACGTAAACAGCTTAAAGCCTTGAGCCTCTTACGCTATCTATTTGTCCTTTTCTTATAGGCCTCTCTTCTCTGTATTTTGGGATGCGCCTTAACTTTGTAACTTTTTTGTGTATACTAATAACAAGGAAAGAAAGCGAGATTTGAGGTTGATTTGTTGTTGTGAAAAGGGAGGCTTTTATTGGGATGCATAATCTGTGCTTAGGAACACGGATTCATGGTATTGCGCCGTTGATCTCGGTGGATGTGGATGGGCGTCTAAATGCGTCACAGGTGTTCGCGGTGGGGTGTGATAAGTCGGCAACGCCACCGAAGAAGTCGCCCTCGAGTTTCTCGTTTAGGTATCCGTTGCAGCCATTGCGGCGTGGAGGATGTAGAAGTGGCAGGCACTGTGGGATTCCTCTAGACGACGTTGTTTTGGTGGAGAACTCCGACAACAAGTGTGATGATGGAGACGAATTGGAGGGCCGAAGAATGAGGTCGTCTAATTGGGTATTGAAGATTTTGCAGGTGAAGTCCCTCCGGAAAGAAGAAGATGTTGAGGAACAAGGATGTAGTAATTTTGAAGAGTCAAAGCAAGAAAGCGAAAGTCTTGAGGTTAATGGTACCAAAAAAGAAGAGAAACAGGAAGATGAAGAAGAATGTGGTGCTTGTAAACTTGAAGAAGAGAATGGAGAAGGGTTTGAATTTGACACAGAATCGTTTTCAAAGTTACTAAGGAGGGTGTCATTAGCTGAAGCTAAGTTGTATGCACAAATGTCGTACCTGGGAAATTTGGCTTATTGCATACCCAAAATAAAGGTTCCAACTTTGCACTCTCTTCTTGTTCTCAATTGATTTGGCTGTTTTTTTTTTCTTTTTCTTTTTAATAAAACTCTTTTGTTGATGATAAATGAAGATAGAGGGGTGGAGGTGTTAGGGAGATTCTTGATTTTGTAGTATCTCAGATCGGTGTATGCACGGCTGGATTTAATGGATTTTTGCTTTATTTTCTTATGTTTGGAGCAAGTGGCATCAGATAGCCAATAGTCTTAACTTTGCTGGATGGATTGTTAAATTTCTGCCTCTTGGATCTTAAAGTTAACTGTGTTACCTGTCGATATTTTTGAGAAGTTGCTTGGCATATCTTCGGTATTTCTATCAGGATTATGTTTTAGCAGTTAATAATATTTCCTTCTGGTACATCCAGCAAGGCAATCTCATGAAATATCGTGGTCTTCGATTTGTAACTTCATCTATAGAGAAAAGAGAAATGGCTATCAGAGCTGAGAAAATTCAGGTGTCAACAGAAGATCAAGAGGCAAAAAAGAAGATAACGAGGGAGGAAGCAGAAGTTAAAAAGCTGAAGAGTAGTAGTAGTAGTCGCATAAGTGCCTCCACTGCTTACGACATAGCTGCTTCTGCTGCTTCTTATCTGCATTCACAGACAAAAAGCATACTTCCGTTCAAATCCAAAACTGAGGCTGGTAGAGATCCTCATGAAGAAGGAAATGAATGTAATGAGGGTGTTCCTTTGATGAACTCGGAGATGGCATCTGTTAAGGTTACCACTGACTCAGTGACTGCGGTTGTTGCTGCCAAGGAAGAGGTGAAGCAAGCTGTTGCTGATGGTTTAAGTTCAACACTTTTATCACCATGTGAATGGTTTATATGCGATGATGACCTGGGTACAAGATACTTTGTGATTCAGGTAGTCAGCTCTAGTTTATGAAAAAACAACTGAATTCTGTTTTGAGCCATAGTGACATCAGGATTGATTATAATCTCTGTACTCCATTGTATATCTTAATTCAAGTAGATATCGGCTCCCTGGACTAGGATCTTACTTATATAGACATTATAAAATTGTGGAACATTGATCGATTGTAACATTTATACTGGAACAAGTTATTTATTAATTCATTTGTTATTTATGCAATCCTCAGGAGGCGTTATCTTCTTTTTGCAGGGATCTGAATCACTGGCATCTTGGCAAGCTAATTTACTTTTTGAGCCTGTTCAGTTTGAGGTGAACTTTTTAGTCATCTGCCACATTCTAAATCAATACCCTTGGTACCATAGAGCATTATGTAAAATGGCTTTAAGCCTGTTTCTTATAGACACTCGTATGATAGAAGAATGTGGTGTAACATAATTACTTTCTTTTTGGTCCAGGGACTAGATGTGCTTGTGCATAGAGGCATATACGAAGCTGCAAAAGGCATATACGAACAGATGTTGCCTGAAGTGCATGACCATGTAAACTCTCAGGGTAGGCATGCAACTTTTCGTTTTACTGGGCATTCTCTTGGAGGAAGTTTGTCACTCCTATTGAATCTCATGTTTCTTGTAAGAGGCGAAGTTCCAGCCTCATCGTTACTTCCTGTTATAACATTTGGTGCTCCATCCATAATGTGTGGAGGGGATCATCTTCTTCACAAGCTTGGATTGCCGAGGAATCATATTCAGGCAATCACAATGCACCGCGACATTGTGCCTAGGGCCTTCTCTTGCAATTATCCTAATCATGTTGCAGAGCTTCTGAAGGCTGTTAATAGGAATTTCCGTAACCACCCATGTCTTAATAACCAGGTTATTGTTTACCTCATTATGCATCTTGCTTATGCAAGTTTTATCCACAAACTTTTGCCTAATGTTATTTTTGCTTTGTTATCTACAGAAGCTATTATATGCCCCAATGGGGGAGCTTCTGATTCTACAGCCAGATGAGAAATTCTCCCCTCAGCATAATTTACTCCCATCTGGCAGTGGCCTATATCTTTTATGTTGTCCACTGTCTGACAGAATTAATGCAGAGAAGCAGCTTCACGCTGCACGGACCGTATTTTTAAACTCACCACATCCACTTGAGATCCTTAGTGATCGTTCAGCTTATGGATCTGAGGGAACCATTGTGAGGGATCATGACATGAAATCTTACTTAAAATCTGTGAGGAATGTGATCCGCCAGGAGCTAAATCACATAAGAAAAGCCAGAAGAGAACGTCCACGTAAATTCTGGTGGTCGATTTTGACTCGGGGGGGTATTGACGACAATGTCTTGGCAGGAGAAAGGCCAACAGCTTTGTTAAACATGGCCCAAAACCAATTCAATTTCTCTGGTGTCTTACAAACTGGAAAAGAGTCGCTGAAAAGGTTGAGTAGGCTTGTTGCCTCACAACATATGCATTTGTTGGTGATTCTTTTGTTCCCCGCAAGGTTACTGCTACTGGGAGCATTCAGCGTGATGAGTTCCCCGCAAGGTTACTGCTACTGGGAGCAGAAGGGTTACACCCTGTTCCATTTGTGGGACATTGTACAGGTTCCAAGTGGCAGGACTATTAGATTATTCTTTATTCATTGGTTCACAAAGTAAAAAGGGCAATAGAAACCGGAAAATTATTCAGATTCCCTGTTGGATTTAAATATTTAGGTTTTGACCGTCGATTGTATCATGTAGAGATAATTTATCTTGGCACTACCTTGGTTGGTACATTATGTCAAAGAAATCCGGCGAAAGATTCGCTTTCGCAGGAAAATCAATGATAGTACTATTTGAAAACTGGGGTGGCCTGTTTCAGTGCTTTCTTGGTCTGAACATATACGGAAGATTTGACATTTCAGATCTTAAGGTAGGCGTAATACACACGATATTCCCAAGTTCATTGGCTTTATGTGGACATTGTATCTCAGTCACGTCACCATTAATTACATGCAAAAGTAGGCGATACCTGTCTACCACATCAATGCATGAATTGAATCGACCCGTGTCTGCTGATTTAACTAGTAATCAACAATCTTAACCTGCCAGTTATTGTAAATCAAAGTCCATAACACAACCCTATTCTGTACCGCAAATGAAGAAAGATCAAAGGAGAAGGAAAGGGGCAGGAATCTGCTTTGAGATTCAGTTGGAGAATGGGAACCCAAATTCAAGCGAGCACGTGTAAACTCACATCACGCTCGAGGAGGAAACAAGTTTGTGTCTAATTTGGCGCAAAACTCATAATTTGGCGCAGAAATGAGTTTAGCCTAATCCCGGTCCACAAAGGCTGTTAGAGTTGTGCCTATTGAATATAGATACAAAAGTCACTTTGAAATTCGAATTTTCACCGAAGTTAATCGCCAACACCGTTTATATGATAGCCTCATTTATGTCCGTTTAAGTAAGATTTCAACTTTCAATAACTTTCGAAGAGTTTAACTCACATGCTCGAAGTAATAATACTACAGAAACAATAAAGGCAACAAGGAAACAAGAGAGATACGTAAAAATCAACTTTTATATTACTTTCTCCCCAAAAAATACGAGAAATGCTCCTTCTCTAACTAAATCCCCAGAACAAAATTCGAATGAGCTATATATAAACATTCTAATTTGGAAGTTAAGTTACATTCAAAATCTCACTTAAACTGAACTGTATAAGATCGTGCTAAGATTATGTCTATCTCTATCAGATTACATTACGTTGACTAATTAGATGACACCTCTATCCAAATAGTATTATAAGTGATAAAATCTACAAGATAACAAAAAGATAAAGTTTACATTCAAATAGAAAACTAGCACCCTTATCCTTGAAGATCTCCACTATTTTTAGATGTTGAGTCCCACTGCAACTCTAACTCTCAGTTGTCCTCACATCATCCAAGATCTTCCCACGATCTCTATCCGCTAATCATGTAGTGTGATTTTGCCGAAGACCACATAGCACACTAGCTTGATCCAATGTTTCCCACAACAAGTCCACTAGTCGTGGTCCATCATCCAAGCATGGGCCAAGTCCTTAGCCTAGGTTGAGTCAATCTCCACAAAGTCTGAAACTTTACCAAAATTCGCACCAAGTTCGATCTCACTCATCCATGTTTAACTTATTATTTTCGCATACTTCCATCACGCGCTTAATCAACTAACCTTTGACCTAAGGTACAATGTGAAGGTTGCTAAGAAGTGCTATAAAGTTTAAGGGTCTAGAAAACCACCCCCTACTAGATGGATTCGGCGCCCTCGTCGAATTTGTCTGTTGGCACTCCTCCACGAGTGGTTTCTTCAAAGGCTCCTTAGTCAACTCATGACGATGGTAGCAAGCCTTTATATCCATCGACACTTCACTCATATACCATTTTTTCAATCCATCGGGGTTGTCTTTGCCTCCACTTGGACTAGACTTCTCAAGGCTCACCACGTCCACGAAAGATATGTTGAGATGAGCTCCATCCGCTGAGCTTTCCTTGTCACCTTGATCCTTCGTGATCTTGGCAATGATATGCTACTTACCCGCCTTCTGTTTTGGGCTTTCTCAAGTATAGTTTGGCACCTTTTTAATGATCATAGCTGACACTTGTGCTATTGGTGATGTGGTCTCCTTCATCCCATCAACGAATCTACAATAATTTACAAAGAAGGAATTTTCATCATGCATAACCATCATATCTCTCAAACTTGGGTACAACACCGTCTTTGCTGCCTTCAAGAAGTTGATCCCTAATATCATTTCGAAGTCCTCAAGTGGTATGGTACGATCATGCAATTCATCATGGCACACCAACTCCCTATGCTCACTAGGACGTTGTAAGCAACTCTCATTATTGCTTGTGCCTTACTTGTTGGGGTTCTCAACTTTGTCGAGATCTTGGATACTTTAAGCCCCAACTTATGCACCATCCTTTCTGCCACGAAGGAATGTGACGCACCCGTATTTATCATCGTGGTCACCTCTATCCCATTAACTTGTATTTTCACATACCTTAGATTATCTTAGGGATTAAGTTCTTTACTAACCGCATTCAACAACACAATCAGATTTAGTGATGCATCATCTGAAGATTCTCTCTCTTCTTTGGCTATCAAGGCATTTAGCTTCTCTTTCCTTAGACATTCTCTTGCATAATGTGATCCACTGCACAGATTGTTGGACCCCGTTTCCGAAGCCCAACATCGGACATGAAAGCGCGGTGCTCGTTGTGTGAGGTGAAATAATTAAT
>JAOSBN010000009.1:22520920-22533485 GCA_027563595.1 Erythroxylum suave
AATAAATCTTAATTTTCCATTAATACTATCAATTCAATCAAACTATGCCATAAATCAATAACATCCAAAAAGAAAAAGAAAAGAAAAGAAAATTTGGGGCCCAACACAGATAATAAGCAATCTTACCCTTTTTGGAGGACATCTCCTCACTCTCGAAGCCAGCATTTTGCTTGCTTTTCTCATTGAAGTCTCCCTTCTTAGAATCCTTCTTCTTCTTCCCCTCGGTATTCTCCTTTTGAGCATGAACTTTGCCTTTCACAGAATTAGAGGAGCTTGCCTTAGTTTCCTTCGTCGCTCAAAAGTCCACCAAGGCATCAACGGTTGCGATTGTACTAATCATGTCCTTTACATTTTGCCTTCGCAACTCCATTTGTGCCCACGGTTGTAACCCAAAAAAAAAGTTGAAGAGCTTGTCTTCATCTGACATGTTTTCAATATCAAGTAATAAAGAACTAAAAGACTTAACATAGTCTCTTACCGAACCGTCTTGTTTTAGTTTCTTCAAGGCATCCCTCGCAAGTCATGAAGTATTCAACAGAAGAAATTGATCCTTCAGCTCCTTCTTCATGACCTCCCACTTATCCATGGAAGTTCTACTTATACTGATTTCCGCAATGGTCCTCGTCCTCCACCAAAACTTAGGCATCCCCATCTAAGTATATGACCGTCACATCGACCTTCTCAGTATCAGGCACCTTAGCAGTCGCAAAGTACTGCTTCATATCTCACAAGAAATTCTTAAGCACCTAAGCGTCCCGCACACCTTCGAATACCTTAGGTTCACGTACCTTAACCGCTGAAGGTTTTGGTGATGAGCTTCCTGCATGACTAGCATCTGTTGCAATGGTACGCCTCAACACTGTGATCTCGAACTGAGCCTCCTTGTCTTCCTTTAACAAATCTACCATCTGCTGTTGCAAATGTCGAATCTGATCCTCCATCGCCTTAAATCACGATTGAAAGCATGAGACCTCCTCCTCTCTTACAGGAATCGGTTCAATGAGTGTTTCCATCCTAATCACTCATTCTGTCAAGTTGCCTACTGTCATACCGAAATTAGGCTCTAATATAGATTGATACAAAGATCACCTCAGGACTCGAACTTTCACCGAAGTTGATCGCCAACACTCTTTGCACGGCAGCCTCACTGAGGTACGCTTAAGCAAGACTTTAGCGTTCAGTAACCCTCAAAATTTTTAACTCATACACTCTAAGAAACAATATTACGAAATCAATAAAGGCAACAAGAAATAAGAGAGATACAGTAGAATCAACCTTTATATTACTTTCCCTCCAAAGAATACAAGAAATGCTCTCTCTCTAACGAATTCCCAGAGCAAAACTTGAATGAGTTATATATAAGCATTCTAACTTCTAAGCCAAATTACATTTAGATTCCTACTTAAACTGAATTATCTAAGATCGTGCTAAGAATACGTCTATTTCTATCAGATTACATGATATGGATTAATTGGATGACTCCCTCATCTAAATATGACTCTAATTGATAAGATAAAATCTAGAAGATTAACGGAAAGATAAAGTTTACTTTCAAATACGAAACTAGCAACCTTATCTTCAAAGATCTCCACTATCTTCAAATATTGAGTCTCACTGTAACTCTAACTCTTAGCTTTCGTTACATCATCCAAGATCTCCTCACGATCTCTATCGGTTGATGATGCAATGTGATCTTGTCGAAACCCACATAACCACTAGCCTAATCGGATGCTTCCCACAATAAATCCACTAGTCATGGTCCATTTATCCGAGCACGGACCAAGTCCTTAGCTTGGATTGAGTCAATCTCGACAAGATCCAAGACTATACCAAAATTTTCACCAAGTCCGGTCTCACTCGTCCATATTTGCCTTAGTATTTTCACGTGTCTCTCTTATGGCTGTAATCCAACTAACTTTCGATATAAGGCATATCGTGAAGTTCATTGAAAAATACTATGAAGTTTAAGGGTTGAACACCTATCTACAGCATGGCACTAGCGTAGTCACCAGTAACTGTTTAGTTTATGTATAGAAAGGTCTCTCTGAAGCATTGTACTTTTATGACTGAAATTTGTTTCAACGCCCGTAAATCACGAATTATTTGGTTTGACAACTGAAACCTAACAATTTTGAAATTCCATTTTCTTCTGATGAGGTTTTCTCTTTTATCTCTAGTAAATTCTTAATAGCAAAATGATCTTTCGCAAATAGACCACTTCTTCTGATCACCAAAAATAAGAACCTCTTTCTTGTATTTAACTATTTATAGTTGGTCTCCGAAACTCCCCGTCTGCCCATCACCTCACTTACTGACCGTTTTTCATCGTATGCATCCGAGCAACGGCAACTGACGGCCCAAACAACCGAGTATACAAAAGCACGAGTCCAAAGCCACTATGAACGCCCTTGAAAGCTAGATTGGACGGGTTTTGCTTCTGCCGGTTCAGTTGATTCAAACTTAGCCTCTACGATATACAATTTTAAAAACCAACTTCCGGTGCAATTTCATGCAAGTATTAGTTACTTTGATGTCTAAAATGGTGAAGCATAATTGCCAATTCGTAAACTCTGACATTGTAATAATAAGTACAAATACCAGAATTTATTCTCACTTCATCACATTGCTCAAGAGTACACAAATTGGGCAGGGAACAAAGAAGAGGCTAGTATTAAGAAGCAAAGGTGTACACGCATGTCCCAAGCTAGAGAGTGTTGACTGTAGTCCAAACTACAGGTTCAACTTACCAGCCAAGTACCAAGAATGCATGGCAAGGCTACCAAATGACATGATATTTGCGAGGGAAGATAATCCATGTATCATACCAAACTTCTTGTTCATGGCCGCGAGCTTTGGATTAGTTTTTGCAACTTCTTTATTCTTTGACCATCCAATTTCATTTCCAACATTATCTTCCCGTTCCACTTTGTGCCTTTGTTTCATCATCTAACACGCCAAACCAAACCAAAATAATCCCATAAAGAAACTGAATAGTAATTAAAATCAGAAGAGGAGACCAAGAAGGAAACAACTGGAACGCCAGCTGACCCATTTACAATCAACAAACAACGAGAGAAACATCTTTCCACCATAGAGGAAATGATCAAAAGAAGAAACATGAAGAATGGAATTTGAGAATATAGGAAATGTGAAAAATGATAAGAACCCTATTCAAGCATGCCATTTAGCAGATAAAATATACAGAATTCCAGTCAAATTCAATCCAAGTCAACCATTAGACCAAAAATTCCCAAGTTTTTCAGAATCTGGAAAATAAAATTCTTACGCATGGATGACAAAAAAGACACTAGTTCCCAACTCAAGATCATTCAACCCATTGGTGATAATACAAATTCTAATTGGTCTAGTATAAAACGTGATAAGAAAATCTTGATAAAGGAATAACAATACCTCGATGGTCATTGGTGTGAAGACGAACAAATTGGCAAGGTTAAATGCAAAAGAGGAAAGCAAAAACCCGAGCTGATACTTCTCGCTAGTGGTTGCCGATTTCCACGGGTGTAGATACCCAAAAGACGCCACAGATATTGCGCAACAAACCCCAACCAGTGAAAAGTACGCAGGAAACATCTTGCTTTGCAAATTACCAAACTGATGCCTAGGAAGATTCCTAAATTTTTAACACAGACAAGAAGAAATTATTGGTGTTATCAAATTCAGTTTTGCAAGAGAGAAGTAGAGGAGTATACTTGAACATGATAATGCCGCCAATGAAAGTGACCCAAAGGGCGGCACCGAAAGCGGTGGCGAAACAGACTACATGAGCCAACTTGAGGTAGGTGGCGAGCTGAGTGATCGATTTCGATCCAAATGTTTCCGGCGAGAATATAACGCCGACGGCGAAAAAAGCCACCACCGCCGAGAATCGTGTCAGCCAAGCCATGTTCTTGTTCTATAGATTCCAAGTGAAAGAAGATTCAACAAATAGAGAGGCACAAGACACAAGAAGGAGTTGTTTCCACTTTCTAGTAACCACCCTGTGTCCGTTGTTAGGCAAATCAAAACGTGCCCGTATAAATGCTTTTGAGAATTTCACATGAGGCTGAGGAATAAAATAAAAATAAGATAAACAAGGTAGAGTGATAGCTGAGATAAGATATTGAGAGATAAAACTCTCTAACCAAAGTCTGCAATAGAGAAATTGATTTATGACTTTATTTGCCGGCGAGAAAATGTTACCTCATATGGTCCTCATGTTTGAAGCCTTCGTCAACCAAAATCCCTTATCAAAAAGATAAATCATCAATTTAGGCACTGGTTTGAATAAGACTTCTTCTTTAAAAAATTATTACCTTTGTTTCAGGGCACATATCATGGAATTTCCGGCGACTTTATTTATTTTAAATATATTATTTCGAGATGAGCTTTGTAGTAATTAGTAAAGATCGACACCATAAGGTCGTAGGTTTAAGTAGGGTCGTTAAGAACATTTTACAGGTTTTAGGCGAAGTAAAAATAAAAAAAGTCCCATTACATCATCAATATACAAGAAATTAACATATTTAAGAGAAAATATAATAAATTACATTTTAAGTTATTAACTATTCTAAATTTGTCGAGCCAAATATTGTCCTACTCTGCAAGTGTGGAAATGTTTGAATATTATTGTGTTAAGCACCTAGATAAAAGTATAAATTATTAAATAAAATATTTTTAGTAGTTTTTGAATTTAATTAACATTACTGATTTTTAATACAAAATTTTCTTTTATGGGAATTAACATAATGATAAATATATTATATCATATCAACTATTTATGTTATTATTTAATTATCAAATAATTTGTATTATGTTTTATTAAATTTTAATTAATAAAAATTTTCTTTTGTTGGAATTATCATAATGTTAAATGTAGTATATCATATGAACTATTTACCGTATTATTCAATTGTCAAATATTTTTTATTATATTTTATTAAAATTTAAAATAAATTTAATATTATGTTACTTTAAATAAATATAAATAAAATAAAAAAGAATAAATTTTGTGACACTTAAATAATAATATAAAAATAAATAATGTTTTTTTAAGAATATAATAAATTTAGGGATTTATAATAATAAAAGAAAAAGGGCTACAAGTAGATAAACCAGAAGTGTTGCAATGTATTATCACTTAAATATTCAAATATTTAATAAGCTAAAAATACATAACAAAGAATCATAAACTTTATTTTTAAATTATTACTCAAAACTTAGAAGTCAAAATCGTGAAATTCTTTTGTTGTTAATTTTTGAGTTGAGTATGTTAGATTTATAGGTTGATGAAAATAAAAAAATTTGAGTAAAATATACAAGATTTGTGGCATTTAATACTCTCTTGTCTCTCGTAGTGTGGGCCCTTAATGAGGATGAGCCCCAGGCAGGTGCACCGCCTCCCTTGTCCAGGGCTGAGATTGAGTTCAAGTCATGGAAAGCCTTGTGTATTACGTACGTTGACTTTGACTAAAATATAGTATCATATTAAAAGATTTTAAATACTTTTTTATTTAGAATTTATTAAATTATTTTAATAGAAAATGTCATGTTACTAATTATGGTACACGTAATAAAAGTTAATGATTCTTCCTATTAAATTTTAATATTGGCTTTTATTAAAATTAATTCAATAAAAATTAAAAAAATCAAATTTATAAGTTTGACTATTACAAAAGAATTTCTAAATATTTTATAATAAAAATAAAATAACTAAATCACATAGAAAAATAAAATCGAATTTAATTTTTAAAAATTAAATCAACACATTTGTATAATAGCTTCATTTATTTAAACCAAACAAAATCATTTAAGAATTTGATAGTGGTAGTAATAGCGGAAGGGCATCGACTTAACATAGTCACGCAGGAGAAGTTATTAACCATTAGTTAGTGGGGGATGTAATGTTCTTTTACTTGCAAATGATGACCCTGATAGATACAATTATCTTAGGTTATGTTCAGACAGATGTAAGATTTGTAACTGAACGAAATGATTTTTAATGGAATAGAATGTAAATGAATATAATATTAAAAAATTATTGTTTAGGAGGGATGGAAGGGTTCATAATATAATACAATGAAATGTTGTTTGAAAGAAGGGTTTATAATGCAATATAATACAAAGTTGTTTATCATTTGACATTTCATCCTAAAATCCTTGAAGAATTTACAGTATTATGGTTCATAGAGGAATCTCATTCCATTTTTTGAATGAAAAAGAATACAAGCAAGGGTACATCTATAGAGGTTTGCAGTAAAATCTACCACCAAACCTACATCTACAATCATGGTACAGAAAAGGAAAAAAAAAACAATTACAATAGCATGGTATTTGGGATTTAGTAATAAAGGCCATTTCCTCCTCATATGATCATGTTGGTTCCCTATATATCGCTGCCCGAAAATCTCGTTGATCCCACAAGATTCGTCCCTCACTCCCCTTCAAGTTGGCGCATCTAAGGTAATAATGCCTAACTTATGCAATAAGTGTCTGAATCTTTCCTTCCCTGGTGGCTTTGTAAATAAGTCTGTAATTTGATCCCTTGTCCAATTTTCTTGGGACTTATCTCACTTGCACGAACTTGTTCCCTCACGAAGTAGCAATCCATTTCAACATGTTTGGTTCTTTCGTGAAAAACCGGGTTCATGGTAATGTGAATTGCTGCCTGGTTGTCACAGTATAGTGTTATGCCTTCATTTTGAGGTACTCCAAGTTCTTCCATGAGCTATCGTAACCACACCAACTCATTGACCGTTGTTGCCATGGCTCTGTATTATGCTTCTTCTGATGACCTCGCCACTATGCTCTGTTTTTTGGTCCTCCATGAGATTGGGGAACATCCAAGCATTATAAAGTATCCGATGCATGATCTCCTAGTTAATGGGCATCCTCCCCAATCTACGTCGCAAAAGGCCTCTAGTTCTAAACTCCCTTCGCTCCTCAATAAAATCCTTTGTCCCAGCGAGGTCTTCAAGTATCTGAGTATTCGTTCTAAAGCATTAATATGTGTTTGCTTTGGGTCTTGCACGAATTGACTCAAGATGTTTACAGAAAAAGTTATGTCTAGTCTTGTGATGGTTAAGTATAATAATCTTCCCACCAGCCTTCTATATCTTTTAGGATCAACACTGGGCTCGTCCTTTGCTTCTCTGAGTTTGAAATTCTGCTCCATAGGAAAATCACTTAGTCTACAATTTTCCATCCTGGCATCTCTTAATATATCACTTGCATATTTCCTTTGACTCAAAATCATGCCTTGTGGTGATCTAGTTGCCTCTATTCCCAAAAAATATTTCAGAGGTCCTAGATCTTTGATGTTGAAGCTCTTGTCTAAAAACTCTTTTACCTCCTTAATTCTTTTTGAGTCATTTCCTACCAACACCATATCATCCATATATATTAGTGCTACTACAAATGAATCTTCCCTTCTGAATGTAAGTAAAGAGTGATCGGCACTGGACACTTTGAAACCGATGCTCGTTAATGCATTGATAAATTTTTTATACCAATTGCATGAAGCCTGCTTTAGACCGTAAATTGATTTCTTTAATAAAAAAACTTGTTTATCTTCAGCTTTAGCAAATCCTTTGGGTATCTTCATGTAGACTTCCTCTTCTAAGTCCCCGTGAAGGAATGCATTGTTCACATCAAGCTGATGAACTTCCTATCCTCTCTTTATAGCCATTGTTAATAGTGTTTTGACAGTTACCGGTTTTGCTATTGGTTCGAACGTTCATGGAAGTCGACACCTTTCACTTGAGTGAAGCCTCTTGCTACTAGCAAGGCATGCCTTATACCACTCGATTTGCCCATTTGGCTAGTATTTTATTTTGTAAATCCATTTTGAATCAATCACATTCTTGCCTGCTGGTAATTCGTCCAGTATCCATGTTTCATTCTTTTCTAGAGTTTTAATCTCCCTTTTCATTGCCTCTCACCATTTATCATACTGAACTGCTTCAGTAAAATTCTTGGGCTCATTATGATTAGTGATGGCCGCTAGATAAGCTACATGAGAAGGTGGTAAATCATTAGGTGAAACATAGTTTGATAGTGAATTTACCATTTGACTTTCTGTCGTTGACTCTTCTCTTGCTTGAGTAAGTGATGGAGGTAGGTCCATCTCAAATTCGTTCAAGTGTTTTGGCATCACTCTTATTTGCTGGCTCTTTTGAACTCCATTTCTTCCTTCACTAATGCGTCCTCTCTCAATTATAGGCTCTTCATTTACATTGGGCCTTTCCTCTTGCTCCATCTTTATTTCATTTATGGGCCCAACATCATTCTCTTCGCTCCAACTTTCTGGACAAGTTAGGTCTCTAATGTCACTTGGTTCCTTATTCTTGAAGGGAAATTCCCTTTCTCAAAATATGACGTCCCAAGTGTCTCCAAATCATACACTTGACAACCTTTCTGCCTAATCAGATATCCCAGAAATATGCCAAATTTCCCTTTTTCTTCTAACTTTCCCGTTCTTCTTGCATTATAGGCATAGCACAAGCACCCAAAAACTTGTAGATGATCGTAATCTGGCCTCTTCCCCATTACAACTTCATATGGCACTTTGTCCCCTGTAGCTCTCGTAGGTAACCAATTGATTAGGAATGTGGCTGCCAGTATGCACTCTTCCCAAAAGGTAAAAGGAATTCCTACGTGAATTCTCAAAGCTCTAGTTGTCTCTATTATATATCTGTGCTTGCACTCGACCACTCCGTTTTGTTGCGACATGTATGCACAACTTGTTTCCAGCATTATTCCTCATGTTTCATATTGCTTTGTCATCTCTGTGGATTTGAACTCGACCCCATTATCTACTCTGAGCCTCTTAACCCTTTTATAGAACCGAGTCTCTATCATGTTCGAGAACATAGGTAATATGTGTGAAACTTCAGATTTATACTTCATTAGGTAAACCCAAGTTTCTTGGCTAAAATCATCCACAACAGTGAGGAAGTAATGTGCACCAGATAGTGATGATGTTTTATGTGGCCCTCAAATATCGCAATGTATTAATTCAAAACATGAAGTAGTCTTTATTATGCTTTCAGGAAATGACAACCAGGTTTGCTTAGCCTTTACACATATGTTACAGAATTCTAAACTCTTATTTGTAATCTTCAAATTTATTTGTTCAATCTTTCTCTGTGGAGTGTGTTCAAGCCTCCAATGCCATAAGTTTGCACCATCCTTATGCATAGTCATCGCTGCCTTTGTGTTCTTCACTGGTTCAAGCAAGTATAGTCCATCATAGTACTTCCCCATCCCAATCATCCTTTTTGAAAACAAGTCCTGTATCAAGCATTATTCTTTGACAAAATCAATGCACACTCATATTCCCTAGTGAGCTTTCTCAAAGACAACAAATTACATTTAAAATCAGGAATGTTCAAAACATCCTTAATTACCATCCCATTGGGCAATCTCACTATTCCACAACCGTTTACAAGTACGCTTTCGCCATTAGGAATCTTCACTGGTTGTAGATTTTTTATTTTATTTTCTTCTATTATTAAACTAGTTTCAAATGTAATATGCTCAGTGGCACCATAATCAATAACCCAAGGTTTCCCATCATTGAGAAAAAATTTACCTGCCATGTTTGCAGAAGCCTAACCTTGTTGATTCGAGGCTAAGTGAGATTTTTTGGGCTCTAAATCTTGACCCAAGGTATGCAACAATCTCTCATATTGAGTCATGTTTAATCCTAGTATTGGACTGTCTCCTGAACCAACCTATGCCACCCGTGGTCCGCCTCGTCTGTCATTCCACGATCTTCCTTTCTCCTTTCGCTCTCGACTTGGTTTCCTCCAATTTGATGGATACCCAATTATCTTATAACATTTATCCTTTGTATGACCTATATTCTGACAGTGACCACATCTCGGTTTCTCCCTCTTGCTTTCTCTTCGGTCCATTAGATCTTTATCTCCTATTGTGTTATGTGTCAAGAAAATAGCATTCTTGATAGGTCTTTGTACTATGGAGATCTGTCTTTGTTTTTCATCCTTTGCAACTAGGTGATATGCCATTTGCAAATTGAGCAATGGTTTCATGCTTAGGATGTGGGTCTTCACAGTGCTAAATTCTTCATCTAGCCCCATAAGGAAGTCATATATCTGGATTCTTTCCTTCATCTCTGTCAAATGCTTTTGAAGATCACACTTGCAGCCTCTACACGTGCAGTTCGGCTATGGTGCAATTGATTGAATCTCATCCCACAACACCTTAAGCTTGGTATAGTAAGAGGGAACTGAATGTTTTTCTTATCTCAGCAATGCTATGTCGACCGCAACTCGTAAAGTCTTAGTGCACTCCCTTTTCCAAATCTTTCTTCCAAATCTACCCATATTTCTTTAGTGGTCTTTGCATATCGCACATTGCTTCTAATCTCCTTCTCCATTCCACTCTTCAACCAACCCTTTACCATTGCATCACATCTTACCTGGTGACCGAGGTTTCCTAAGTTTGGTTTAGGTGCTTTGATGGTTCCATCTACAAATCCCACCTTGTTTTTGGCTAACAAGGCATTCATCATGTCATTCACCCACTCTGTGTAATTCAAATCAATAAGTAACTCCCTAACGCACACTTTCCCAGGATTATTTGAAGCGTGAAGGTAGTATGGAGATGTTGAGTCAATCACCCCTCTATGTGGATTGTCATTGTTTCCCATAGTTGACATCACTCCTAGGCTTTGGATACGGTTTCAGGTCTTAAGGTCTACCTGCTCTGATATCATGAAGAATTTACAGTATTCTGGTTTGTAGAGGAATCTCATTCCATTTTCTGAATGAAAAAGAATACAAGTAAGGGTACATATATACAGTTTTGCAGTCAACTCTACCATTAAACCTACGTTTATAATCATGGTACAGAAAAGGAAAAAACAATTACAATAGCATGGTATTTGACATCTAGTGATAAAGGCCATTTCCTCCTGATATGATCATGTTGGTTCCTGATATATCGCTGCCCAGAAATCTCGTTGATCCCACAAGATTCGTCCTTCACTCCCAAAATTGGAGGTTTTCATTTTTACTATTTAGGATAGAATAAAATGTAATATGAAATCATCCTTTTTCATCTCATTCCTCCATTCCATTATAAACTCTCATCCAAACGATGAAAAAATATTACATTTCATTCTATTCCATCAATAAACTTCCAACCAAACATAGGCTTAATGAAACTAACCTTGTCTATCCCGATGGAGTTGAAGATGCTAGTAATGCTGATAGCTTCAGTGGTAACGGTGTTATTGATGCTGTTGGTACAAGCAACATAATTGGAATGGGATCTAAGGCCACAATTTAACTGCAAAACCAATTGATTTGCATGTATGCCTGTGGTGTGGTTTATTGTATTATTTTATATAAAAATATGAGTAATACATTAAATAAACAGGTAGTGGTTAGAAATACAAATAATGAGTGGGAGATAATGATTCATAGTTGGTGATAAAGGTTTGTTTGTTAAAAAATATGACAATTTTTTAATCTTTTGTTCCAGTATTTTCTATAGATAGACAGTATTGCTTTTTGTGTGTAATGTATATTATAATCTTGACATTATCAATAATTTTTTTTGTTTTTATATGCATTTTCAAACAAGTCTCTTGTTGAGATGCTTCCAATATCTAAATCCAACATTTGCTAATGCACTTTGCTTGCTATTAGATTTGAACAACTTACCAAAAAAACAATATACTTTATTTATATGTTTAGAGTAAACCAACCATTTTCTATCGTTAATATCTCTGTTACTCAATTTTCTATAATAATAAGAATATGAAAAATGTCAAGAGGAATTATCTAAAGGAAACACAAGATTCAATTCTCTTATAAGCCCCTTTTTGTCTAAAATGTTCCTTACTTTATCTTTAAGATTATCCCAACTTTTAGGATCATAAATATCTAATCTATGGATTAGTTGCTTATCTACCCTTAAATTTTCTAAAATGGATGAATTTGGTACATGATCGTGCTAATTAATATCCTGATGAATATGAGTATCATCACTTAAATTTTCTTTATATTGTTCAAAATTACCTTCACCTAATTGCTTATTATTCTCACTAAAGGAGCATATTCTTTTAATAAATTTATGAATTGCTCCTTTTTGGGATTCTTTTAACTGTTCTCCTAGTTTTCTTTTTTTTTTTCACTTCCAGGCAAGTGCTTTTTAGGCAGGCGAAATTCTTTATTTATGATAAAAACAAAATTTTATCTTTAAAATATGAGAGGATTCGGAGGCAGTGACAGAAGTAGGAGAACCCACCGTTGTCGTTGGCGGGATGGGCCACCTGGATCACCCCACCATCGCGAATGGCGGGGTGTGCCAGGTGACACTCCACCGTGTCCATCCCGCCAATGGGAATGGCACGTCTGGCTCTACCATCCCGCCAACGAAGTTGGCGGGGTGGTCCACAGACGTCCACAGCCACTGACCACCCCTCCAACTTCGTTGGCGGGGTTAGGCCTGCAGCAAAAGCTGCAGGCCACGTTATTGCTGGCAGACTGGAGCTGCCAGCAATAATACAAGCAAAGAAGACTGCTTTTAGCAGTCT
>JAOSBN010000009.1:22534890-22598024 GCA_027563595.1 Erythroxylum suave
TATAAACAAACTACTCCCCTTTGAAGCCCATTGAACTCAAGCCATTGCTACATCTTCAAGAGGAACCGGTGCTTAGCAAAGCATTGCTTCGGGAGAACTCACAACTGGAACCCCACCAAGAGCATCCATGGCAGCAGCAACAGATAATGAAAACAGCGATAGATAAAATGGAAAGAAAATGATGGATGACGGTGGTGAAGTGGAAAGGGGAGTTGGGAATGAGTGAACTTCTCTTCTCTTTTGTTTTCTGTCGTCTCTTCTCTATTTGGTGTTGTCTACAACCTAAATTAGTAGGTTTTAAAATGAATGATGCTGGGTCAGGTCGCACAGTGTGTGATTTTTTCCAAAATTAGTCCGAGTTTTCGAAGGTTCACCATGATAACAAATGATTTTCGCCGCGACAACAAAATTGCGTTGACTTCACTTCAGCCTTTTTTCATTCCACGTGGTCTTTTTGACTTCCTTTTCCTTGAGTCTCCTACAATAAAAAGATGGTAATTTGCAGTATCAATTGTTCTCAGAAAATTAATTAGTACAATTAACACTTATTTGTAGCAATTTTCACCTTCAAACTACATAAAATCAAGGCAAACACTCAAGAATCAATTTAAGCACAAAAGTTAGAGATAGGAGTCAAAAAGTACAAAAAAAGCCATGAAAATGTCACCAATTTATGTAATAAACTTGGGCTCAATCAATAAGTAATACCTCCAAATCTTCACAGCAAAGACTATGATTGCTTAACTCTAAACCGTAGGTTTGGTAGCTCCTTTCGTAAGACTTAAGTTGCCTAGAAGCATAAGAAATTACCTTTCTCTCTTGCATGAGTACACATCCTAGCTCGTTATATAAGGCATCACTGTAGATCACGAAGTCTCTACCAGGAACTGGTTGTGTAAGAAAAGGTGCTTTAGTCAATATGGCATTTAGCTTCTCAAAGCTTTCCTAGAAATTATCAATCCACATAAATTTTGCATTCTTTTGAAGTAACTTGGTCAAAGGTTCTGCAATTAGGGAGAATCCCTTAACAAATCTTCTATAGTATCCTGCCAATCCTAAGAAACTTCTAATCTTTGTAGCATTCCTAGGTTTCTTCCATTTTAAAATGGCTTCTATCGTCTTTGGATCAGCTCTAATCCCATCTGCTGATATGACATGACCAAGGAAAGAAACTTCGTCAAACCAAAATTCACATTTTTAAAACTTGGCATAAAGTTGTTTATCCCTCAAAGTCTATAGAATAATTCTCACATGCTTATTATGCTCTTCTCGATTCTTAGAATAAACCAAGATATCATCAATGAAGACTACCACAGATTGATCCAAGTAAGGACAAAGAAATACGATTCATGAGATCCATAAAGGATGCTAGAGCATTTGTGAGTCCAAAAGGCATCACTAAAAATTCATAATGCCCATATCTCGTTCTAAAAGTTGTCTTCGGGACATCTACTTCCTTCACTCTTAACTGGTAATATCCTGATTTCAGATCAATCTTAGAGAAAATACTTGCACCTTTAAGCTAATAAAAAAGGTCATCTATTCTGCAATGGATATTTATTCTTCACAGTTACTTTATTTAGTTGTTTGTAATCCACACATAGCCAAAGAGACCCATCTTTCTTCTTAACAAATAACACAGGTGCACCCCAGGGAGATACACTAGGGTGTATAAAACCCTTTCAAGAAGTTCTTGTAGCTGGATTTTCAATTTCTTAAGTTCTGTGGGTGCCATCCGATATGGTGTAATGGATATTGGGGTTATACCAGGTATCACATCAATAGAAAATTTAACTTCTCTTTCTGGTGGTAACCCTGACAACTCATTAGGAAACACATCCTAGAAGTCTCATACAGTTGGTAGATCTTAAATTTTAGGATTATCCTTTCTATCTTCAAGAACACAAGCTAAGTAGGCTATACACCCCTTTCTAATAAGCCTTTTTGCTACGGTCGCTAATATAACATTAAAGAGAACATTTGACCTTTCACCAATAATTGTGATCTCATTAATATAAATTGTTCTGAGAGTGATTCTTTTAAGATGATAATCTACCACTGCATGATGTCTATATAGCCAATCCATACCAAGGATCACATCAAGTAGTTCATTCAAATCACCAAGAAATTCTTAACCTTGTATTCGTAATGGACAATTCTTGTAAACCCTATTTACCACCACACTATGACCCAAAGGTTTTGTAACTAGAATATCATGTTCAAGATTGTCAATAAGTAACCCCATATTTTCAGGCAATGACATACATATATAAGAATGTGTAGATCTTGGGTCTATCAATGCATGAACATAAATGTCAAAGATAATAAAAGTACCCATAATCGCATCTGGGCCGTCCTGGTTATCACAGGCCCACATAACATATGCATGAGCTGGAGTACGGGTATTAGGTCGATTAACTGTCTCTAATGTGACCCTCTGATCACTGGCACCAGAACTAGCTCCCATGCTTCTACCTTTGTCCCTCAGAGTTGTAGGAACTAGTCTCTCTGTTTGACTAACTGTCTGATACCGTCTACCAGGGCAATCTCTCTGAAAATGCTCCATAGATTCACATCGTAGGCATGCTCTGATCACCTTCCAACTTTGTCCACCATGTTTCTTCCCAGAATGATCACATGGGATAACTACCCCATGTCCTGACCCACCTATCATACTAGCTATAGATGGGGCTGATTGTCTTGCCTTAACCATTGATCTCCAACTCTACCCTGATTGGTGGTAGGATGTTTGTGTTTGTGCTGAAGCTGGAGACCCTGAACCCTTTTTCTTCTTATTGGCTGAGAAGGATGAACTAGATTGTCATTGACCCTCTTCTATTGTCCCTTATTTCTCCATTTTTGTTAATCAATATTAACCTTTTTAATCCTAAAGATTGCTGTCACCATCTCTCCATAATCCCTAATCTACAGTTCAATAAGAATTTTCTTAATGTCATGGAGGAGGTTTGCTTTAAATCTCTTACACTTATCTGCCCTTGTAGGAATTAATCTCTCCACATACATACTCAATCAATCAAACTCTTTCTTATATTCTGATACTGTCCTATACCCCTATTTCAAATGAAGAAATGTATCCCTCATCTCATTTTTATAAGCCTCCCCTACATACTTATCTGCAAATTGGCTCAAAAAGTACTCCCAAGTAAGATCCTGTGATGGAACAAGCCTTTTAATGGACTCCCACCACTGATATGCTCGTCCTTGAAGAAGACCCCTGCACATTTTAATCTCTCTTCTGGTGTGCAATGGAGAAGATCAAAAATTATCTTTATCTTGATTAGCCAAAACTTGGCATCTGGAGTAGTAATTGATGACTCCCCCTGAAAATCGTCTGCTCCCAACCTGTTGGCTTTCTCCAATGTAAGCTTTTATAGTAGAAGAGGTGGTTATGGTTGTACAAGAGGAGCGGCATCCATCTGTTGTTTCATATAATCCAACATAGTTTGGAAAATCTCTGCTGAGTTAGGAACTAGGTAACTGGCAGGTGGTGATACAGGCTATGTTGGCTGCCCCACTATGCCCCTATATGTATCACTAACTGAGGCATGACTTTCCTCCTCTCTCTCAGCAACTCTCATAGTGCTTGGTTCCATTGTTTAATCTATAACAAACAGAAAGGGTGGATGTACATTAGAGTCACATCATATTCTCATATAATCTTTCATTTGGCATGTACACAATTCACTTTTCCTTTATTTCCTTAATTATAGACCCCAAAACTGCCTAATGGCTCTGATACCACTAAATGTAACAGCCAGCATACAAAGTGTTACCATATTCTTAAATTCCTAATACTTCAAACTACAACATTTTCTATTTAAAACCTTATTAATCCGGCAATGACTATTCACTTTATAAAAAAAATTAGATAGAGTTTCCTCTATATTTACTTAAAACCTCATGCAAGAAACTTCAATATACTTCTCATGCATGTTAGTCAACTATCCATCTCCATGTCAAACTCCTTGACAAAATAACTTACCCATCCTCTAATACATTTCAATAAATATAAACCAGATTTCATACATAACTTTCTTATATTCAGATATAATTCACAATAAAATCCTATAAGATCCTTCACTTCTTTATATGTATATTCCATAACCAAAAACAAAATAAAAATTTATAATACATCCAGCTCCAATTCTTTCGAGATCCTCTATGTGACTCTTGTCATGTAGTTAGATCCACCATAACTTTCTTCTAACTATCTTCAAAACCTACGCGCATAAAAAAAAATCCACACACTAAGCTATAGGCTTAGTGGTGTTCAAGCAATTCCATTTCACATTCAATTCAATTCATTCAACCATAACATGCATAATATATATCATTTTTGACACATATAAATATCTTCATTTATTTCTAAGCATAAATAAGCATTTAAAAATCAAATTATGAAATACAAGCATGTATCTATTTAAATAAGTCACATATAACTGCACAATGATAAATAAATTGTACAATTTAATTACTACTTTCATTTGAATTTCTTTAATCATTAATCATGCATTTATCTACTTTTTATGATTTCCCCAAAGTAAAATCCATCGGAATTACATCACTGAGCTAGATAAGTGGGATTTTCTCAAAATACAAGATCAGGTTCTCGAAACCATACAATCCATTTTGTTTATATACATTCATATTGGAACTGAGCTCTTGGAGCCATGAAGTTCATAACACAAATCAAATGTCTTACATCGGAATCGAGTTCTCGGAGCCATACAGTTCGGTAACATATATCATGACGCAGTATTGCTAACTTCCTAATTGGCATGCCAACCTTATCACATTCTTCCAATGCTTATCTATTTCACCAGGGAAAAATCTAATTAAATTCCATTGAAATTTAATGATAATCACTCATAATAGCTAATTCAAGCTATTCCATATTCGACCAAAGCAAATGTTATTTTTTTTCCTTCTATTATTGGTTTTAATTCAAATTATACAACATTCAAGGCATATTCATCTCACCAATTAGACAAAAAAAAAATAATAACATGCATATCAAGTTTCTCAATTTAAACATAATGTATGTCAATTGAGAAAATACAAATTATAAGTCCAAAATCTAAATTAATCACATATACTACTTTATTTAACATCAAATTAAATATTTTTAACAAAAATTTCATAAACCCCCAATTTTCTCAAGAACCCTAAATTTCCTAACACAATTTTAGGAAAAAGTATAATTGCAAGAACACATACCAAATTGATGTCCAATCTTCAAACTAAACTTCCACAAACTTCAATTTCATCATCAATTCATTATTCCTTCTCTTTCTCTATCTCTCTCTCTCTTTCAATTCCTCTTCTTTATCTTTATAATATTTCATAACAAATTCAATTTCATGCATTTTATTCATCAATATATGCAACTACATCAAAATCATGTACTAAAAATAATTACAACTCCATTAACTTACCTTATAAATTTTTGGGTACTATTCATCTAGAATACCCATATACTTTTCTTCATCTTTTCCCAATTTTTTGTTGATACAGTCAGTTTAGGGACCCTAAGTTGATGATTTAGTGTTTAATAGATGATTTGGGGGTTAAAACTAAAGAAAATTAGCTTGAAAATGTAAGAAATCAAAGAAAAATGGAGAAGAAAGGAGGAATGGTTATTCTTGACACTCCTTAGTGAAGTAGAGAGGATAGGTGGCCAAGAAAATGACAAAAATGTCATGTGGCCCCTCATTAAAAGTTTTTCAATTCTTTTTTTAGATAAGCTTTATCTATTAATTCTTTTGCTCTATAACAAAATACCTATAAGAAAAATATCAACCTTAAATAAAGACCTTAATTAATATCATTTATTTTCGTTAATAGTTTCGGATTTGACTTTCACTCTTTCTCAGGTCAAACTTTGACTAGTGGTCAACTCTTGGTCAAAGGTCTCAAAAACGAAATCGTTTTGAGCTCTAATTTGATCCTCGGGCTATCCTTGAACAATATTATCTGATGCCAAATAAAATAAAATACAGTTTGTGTCTCGAACATTACTATTCACCTCGAGATATACTATTCACAACCCAAAAAGTACTATTCATGAAATTGAGATTTTTGGGGTGTTACGCTAAGATTTATTGTTATATCTTAACTAAAAAATCAATACAACAAATTAATTAAATTTTTAGGAATTAAGATTAATTATTGTAAATAGAAAATATTTTAATTTTAATTTTTAAAATATGAAAGTAGGTCTCACTATGCTATGTAGTGTACATGTGATAGTAGAATCCACTTTAAGGTTGTAAAAATAATAAATAATATTGTATCAGTATTGATGAGACATTTAACTAACGTTTAAGAAACGTTAAGGTTTAGGAAACATTATTATGATGGTATATTTTGTACATTTAGGAAACGATAAGGTCCAATTTATATGTTAATAAACATGTTAAGGTTCAAAATGTACTTTTTTTTTCTAAGATTTGATCCCATAAAGATTTTTTTAATACAATTTAGTATCCAATGAAAGAAAACATATTTCTCTATTACAACTTAATATAAAGTTTAAAGAAATTAAAAAGGACAAATAAAACATGATACATTATACATCATGATGATGATGATGATGATGATGATGATGATGATGATGATTATTATTATTATTATTATTATTACACTTTATTTTTCTCATTTATGTTAGTAGAATTATTAAATATGCATGATTGTATTTGATGAAATTTAGTAAAGAAAATGATACTTTATCGATGTGAAATGAATTCTTATTAAACTTGTAATGACGCCCAATAAATGTACTACAAATAGTTGTTAGGTTTCTCGCACCTATTTATGTAAATTTTACAATGATATAAAAACTGAATCAAACCAGCTGGTTCGACTAGGTTAAGTAAGAAATTTTGGTTCAATTTTTACTTAAAAATCGGTTGGCTTTTTTGGTTGGAGAAGAAGATGAACTGTTGAGGCAATAACATTTCGGAATGTGTAGTTACAAAGAGAGAGAAAGAGAGAGAGAGTGCAAAAAAGAGGAAGATGAGGGGAGATTAGAGATGACGAATGAGCTAAAGACCATTAGTTGAAAATATTAATGTATTAATAACAACATCATTACACCAAAAAATAGATTCGGCTCATTTTTATTGTTTTGGTTCGAAAATTTGAAGCCTAAAGAAAACCTATGATTTGGAGTCCAAAAATTCACTGATCCTGGCCCATCAGATTCCAAATGTCCAGCAAAGAGGGAAGTAGTAGAATTTGAGTTGGAGTGAGAGTCTTGAAGTCCAACATAATGAGGAGATAAGGATAAAGTTTTATCCAAATATTATCTCTATCTGGCAGGATAAAGTTTTATCCAAATCTTAACTCTATCTGATAGGATAAAGTTTTATCCAAATCTGATAAGATAAAGTTTTATCAGGATTATAAGTTCAATTGCAGTAAGACACTCATCATCGGTGGCTATAAATAGGAGTTTTGAAGAGGGAAAAAGACATCCAACCTCTGACAAATCGAAAGCCTGACACTTCAGCAAATCCTTGCACTTTTTAGTTTATTTCTTTTTAGCAATCCTTTATTTTTCCTAGCCTAGCATTTTTTTTTCAATTGTCATTAGCGATTTTTTTTAATTTTCCTAGTCATTGCGTGTTTGCCAATTTGTTTATCAATGAAGCAAAGTACTTCTTGTTAGATTTTTGTCCCTTTTTTAGCAATACACAGTCGTTTTGATTTTCAGTCAGTTTATAAGACGCAACAATTTGTTTTCCTATTTTTCCTAGTTTGGAAACACTTTAATTTCCTGGTACGCTCGCAAACTAAAATAAAGAACTATGAGTTGTCCTTTAGTCAAATAAAGACCAAATACAACAACAGTATAGTGGTTTTGAATAAAAAGAATATGCCATATTCTTATTAATATATTATAACTTCATGATAATGGTTGAATCTATCTACCCAAGCGTTGCATTCGTAGGAAAATTAATAAACATGAGAATTTTGTTTTGTTTTAAGTTTTAACTTTCCAGTTTTCATAAACTACTATATTATAAAGACAAAATATTAAATAAATAGTAAAATTTTAAAATAAGATGAAAATGTAAATTTTAATTTTTTATAATATTAAAAATATTAGTACCTATTGATCAAAATTCAAAATAAGACATTGGTGTTTTTTCTGTTTCAATGAAATATTTTATTTTTAATTACTTTTATAATTTTTGACTTATTATTTATTATATAACGGTTTAATACCGGTTGAAACTTTAAATCTTAAATTTTTTCTTTGACTGGTTGAATATCCGGTCTGATTTTTAAAACATTGAAAATTTATAAATATGAGTTTGGTGATTCGTGCATTAATTAAAGTCCGTAAAGATTTTGTTGATATCGTTTTAAATATCTTTCTTTAGGGAAAATCGATAGTTTTAACAATTCATTTGAATGTCAACGAATTTACTCAAAATCTTCAGCAGATTAGTCAGAAAGATGGATAGCAAAAGAGAGATCTTTCTACATTATCGATCTTTATACAAATTCTTTTTTTTTTTAATACAATGTAAATATATTGAATCAGATAGTATGTACATAGTCCTTGGAGCAGACCCCAACCAACCATACATCAACTTCGGGTACTTAGTCAAAAATATCATACAAAATCTACGACATATCCGAAAAATCAAAATGGAAATCTTCAGGATACAAACGATGCGAAATAGAACTTGGAGGAATTCAAAAACTATAAATCCTTCCAGGCGAATTCGCTTAAACACAATGGTTGTCAAATTGTGCACTCCTTCAGGCTGTTGAAGGTTGAACTGTGAGCCCATTCCACATGCAGCGATGCGGCTATGAGGTCTCATGTTTTGGGGTACTGCATCAGGCATTTTGCCTCCAACGTTCTCAAAATAAATGTCGATGCCTTCAGAAAAATACCTTTTCAATTACTCTTCCTTATAATTGAAAGCATCATCAAGCCCAAACTTGTCTTTTAATAGGTCAACCTTTTCTTTACTACCAGCACTACCAACGACTTAGCAACTCAACAATTCGACAAACTGCCCATCTCGCTGACCAACAGCACCAGATGCTGCTGAAATAGACACACGTTTTCCTTCCTTTGGCGGACAAATCTCATAGTCATGCCAGGCATTCCAATAATTCCAGTGTAGTAGGAAAGCGGTCCCCTACTGCCAACAAAACACCTTCATGGATCAGCTGTGGAGAGTACCCTTGCTACTCACCCTTACTCCTGGTCCCCGAATAGCGATGTGATCCCTATCATCCATTGAAAATTTAGGTTGCACCATCACAGCCTTGCATTTGTTACCCCTGTGATTTGGCACCCTCTGCCAGTCCCCTGCTCTAGCTGAGTTAGTTTCGTGGTAAGCCTGGTGAGTCTGCTGACCTCTCCTTCCCTTTGGGTCCCCGCTGTGCTGGTCAACTGCAGTGCTAGCTTCAGGTGGAATAGCTTGGTCTCTGGTCTGACCAGGAGTAGCTTCTGTAAGTGGTCCCTTATTAGCTGAAGTATGAGCCTGCACTTCTCCCTTGGGGGGTTGAGGCATAGGCTCCCTTATCCCATTATCTGCACCTAGAGTAGTATCTGATGTGTGCGTTTGATCCCCCTCATGAGTATCCTTCGGCGGCTTCTGTTTATTGTTTGGTCTAGGTTTGCATTAAAAAAAATTGTGGCCAAATCGCTGACATTTATGGCAGTAGCTAGGATAGGTTTCATAAATTACCTTCTGAGAATATCGAACACCCCCTGGTAACTGCACCTCAAAATTCATTACTGGCTGCTTAGAAACATCGACCTCAACTAATGTTCTTGCATAATCAATTCTTGCCTTTTGATTAGTGATCTTATCCATACAAATAGGTCTACCGATCTGAGATCCAAGCTTAGATAACCCTCTAGCATTCCACACTTCCAATGGGGCATTAGGGAATTGAATCCATGTAGGGACTACCATAAAACCTTGATAGGTGAAAGCAAAGCCTGGTGAAAGACACTTAAGAAGAAGATTCTTACCAAAGAGAACATACGGTCCCCCTGCAAGTACTGCAGAACGAGCTTCTTCTGTATCAAATTGAAAAATGATCCAACCTTGGGTATGTGGGAGAATTCTACATGTAACTCCCCATTTTGCAACTAAGCCTTCTAATGACTTCATTCCAGGAAACCTACCCGTGAAGCACCCCACCAAACAGTATCCCCACTCTTGTTCAATGTGTATGACATCTTCGTCCCCCATGATAACATCCTCATCTACCTGCAAAAACTCCAATTGCATTCCCTGTTTTATCACTCTGTTATTTCGGAAGAGACAAGCATACGAAGGCTTTGTGTTAGTAACTTCATCCTCTGGGCAGTGTGGGTCTGACATTTTGTCAAACACCTGCGGGGCAGTCCCTGACTTATCCTCTGGCTCCGAATCCTTTGCACCGTCACTCTCCATATCAGAATTCACAGTGTCCTCATCAGAAGTGGATGCACCCTCATCCCCCTTCTGACGAGCAGGTCGTCCTTTATTCTTCCTCTCAGTATCCCCAATTTCTACGGCCAACACCCTACCTTTCAGCGACTGTTGGGGAACACCTCCCCTATTACCTGCAACCCCCACATTGTGTTCCTGTCTGTGTTCCATTGTATTTGTAGCACCAACCACCTTAGCCGAGTGGATTTGTGCTTTGTTACCAGCAGCGTTCAGTGCTCGACCTTGCGAGGAGGCACTTATCCCTTCCTCCTTCCCCGCACGTGTTCCAGTATTCACTGCCATCCCATCCCTTTCGTTATGCTGCGCAGTATCCCCTTTCTTCGTGGAGTGACCAGGCATCGTGGACTCCAGCGCTTCATTTTCATCACTGTCGTGAATACTCAACAGGAGTTCACGCGAAGAAGAACCCGCTACCTTCAATTTCAGCCCTAAAACAAAATCAGCGGTAATATCCCTACCTTTGAGTGGCGTCTTTCGAAGTCTACCCATACGGCAAGCCACCAATAAATTATGGCAATCAGCAGAAATGAAGAATCGGATGGTGTGCAAGAGCTATGTGAAATCGCACAAGTTGATAGAGAACTCCCGACGCACGTCTTTATACAATCAATCTTTACACAAATTCTTGTAAACGTTTTCGGAGGATTGGTTCTTCGGTGATGCGATGGACAAGCTAAGTGTGGATGAGCCCATTGGTCTTTGATTTCTTCAGAAAAAGATTCTTTCAACTGATTATGGGCTATTCAGTTCATGCTCTATCTGATCCAGACTCAGTGAGCCCACGGCAGTAGCATTACATTTTTTGATATATTCAATTACTGGATCAAATCTTTCGAAAGTAAGGGGCTTAATGAGCGATGGACATTTGAACGGTGGTGATAGAACAATTGAGGTTATGTTCTTCACTGTGTAACCAATTGACCTCAAACACAGAGGGAAAACAAAACAAATGGAAGATGATGCGAAAAGAATCAGAGGAACAGTATCTAATGAACTCCATGTGTAGGAAGTAATGCGAAAAGATTCTTTAGCCGCACTCCATGTGTAGGAAGTATTGAACAAGGTCAACCGCTAATCCTGTTTTTCGTTTTAATGATATGCACTTATCATAGCAGGTCAGAATTAAGAAGATCATTTGCAATTAAAATATATTCGACAACTTATTACATATCTATCCCCGACCCACATCACAAATTAATGACATCAGAATCATTTGATGCATTATTAAACCATCTATGCTTTGACATTGCTCATTATTCCTATAGAGATAGATAGATCATTCACTCATATACCAACCCTTGTGGTATAATTGGTTCAAAGTCTAATCTAAAGAGAACAGTATGGAAGTTTAAAAGATTATAATAAATAGTAGTTTATTTAAAATTTTTGAAAAGATAATTAATTAAAAGTGACGACATAATAAAAATTAAATTAATTTCCAATGATTAATTTGTTATATAATTTATGAATTATTGTATATATTTGGTAATTTAGGTAATAAATATTTAAAAGAGTAACGGATAAGAGTTGTGTGATTATTAAAAGAAGATCAAAATCAAGCACGGAAAGAAGAGAGAGGCACATGATATGATACCATCACATGCCGCTCACTGACATCATCATATCTGGCCACGACTTTCCCTCCTTTCAATGTTCCCAACATTCAAGCATCACGTGTTATTTATCCTTAAGTTAACACAACACTTATTCCCCATTCTACCCAAGAACTCCTCCCTTGACTTGTACCTGAACTGAAGGGTTCATATGGTCAATTTACCCACAAGAACAAGTCGTGGACTCCATTTTCAAGTCCCCGCCCCGATTGTCACAGTCTCTACATCATCAAACTAATAAGTAGAATACCCAAATTGGCACTCTCGTGAGAAATCGTGCAAAGCTTGCCTCTTTCTTTCGCCACAAGACATCAAAACTATGTTTCAAGTCAGCAAATACATTTAAATAAATGTTATACCCTGCTAAAATAGGAACTGTGTAGCCTATGTTTGTCGGACAAACTGTTGAGAACTACAAAGCCTTTCACTTGTTTATGCCAAACTGGTTCCAATACATGCACACATTGTAGTGATTTACACCATTCTCTAGAAATGATAAACAGATCGAGATGTGTAAAGCATGTCTTTTCCCAACTTTTAAACCACCAAATGGTCTAGCCAATCCCACCATTAATAATATTACATGGATAGTTTTGAGGGATTTGAGTGGCCAAGCATGTGTGAGCTTTTCTACATTTCTTTTTTCCTTTTTCATGTGTATCAAAACCAAATGCCATCACTTTCAAATTCCAGTGTATCTGTAGATGGTGTTTTTTAAAAAATAAAGAGTGGCCATGCATGTGTAAGTCACGCCAAGCAAGCTAATAATAACAAAAGGGAAGGACATATTATAAACCCATCAACGATCACGTCTTATTATATCATGCAAGTGTCAAAGAATTCAACGCAAATCATAGAGTTGTCATATGTAGCGGGGAAGTGAAGACCCTCTGTTTCTTTAATCCAAGTCTAACCCTGTACCATCAATTTTTAGCCACAAATTTTAGTGAATCCCAGCAAAATTTGGAGCTAAAAATTGATAGCACAGGTTGGACTTGAATAAAAAGCACAGTGGATTTGGTTCCGTAGCGGGAGCTGGCTGCGAATGAGACATGGTGCAGCTACCAGCTGGCTAGCATGGGAGTGGACTTTCATTACAGGAACATGGCATGTTTTGTCATTTTTCATTAGCCACTCTTACACTTGAAACCAATTGTGTTCACCGTAACAAGATTTTTTTCATAATTAAAGTAGAACTAAATGTCGTGATATCTTGTCAATTCTTGAAGAATCGCATGGGAAATCTCAGAATCCATGTCAACTTCACGTATTAGTGGTACCCTAGCTACTTCAATCTAATTTATATTAATAAAAGCGGATTAATTAATTAAATCATAGTTGCCAGATTGCATAACTGCGGAGGATACAAGAATAGTTAAGTATAATACAACATATAATTATTAGAATAACAATTTAACTACAATTGCAAGATTAATTGCGACTGTAATTTAAAAGTTAATATTGTGAAGTTTTAAACTATTATGACATCCCTTAAAAATGTAAGTCAAATCTATCTATCTGGTAATGACCTGTGTGCATCGTGGCCTATCAATATCTCATTTTAGTTTTCGGAGTTTAATCTTAATTCTCAAAGTATTAGAAAGTTTAAAGGATGTTTAACTTCCTTTTAATCATATTCCCTCCAGTAAAGATTTCATTTCTTTATAGGAAGTTGCATGGGGTGTAAAGAAAAGGGAAGAAAGCAAAAGCAAATAGTTGAGTAGCGTGGAAGAAGGAAGGACAAAGCCGATTCGTCAGGACAAAAAGCACTCAAATCACTTGCAAGTAAAGATATGCAGTGTTTTGAGCGAGTTGGTAGATCCTGGAAGTCTCTTATAAAAAGAGAAGTGAGTTTTTATTATTCACGAAACAAAACTTGAGGTTTTTTGTTTTGGTTTCCTTTTGATACATAGCAGAAGGACTTGTGTCCTACCATAAAGTAAAGAATAGAAGTTGATCATTTTCACAGCCAAACGGCAATTAACGCAAACCCTTTTCACCTTTCTCATTTGAAAGCTGGAAAAAGAGAAAAAGCAGATGTTTGATAAAATAGGAACGGCAAATAATTACCCCCACCTTTTTTAATTTAGCAGCTATGCAGGCTTTTTGAAGCCATTGCCTTTAACACTGAACATGATAAGTTTTTGAGAGGCTGGAGACCATTTCACTGATAACCCAGTAACCTTCTTAAAAGTCCATATTTCTTGCACGTAATGTTATTTAATCAGCCATTATTGATTACTCTCAACCATTCATTATTTGGTGTAAAGAACATAACAGAGTTTTATGATGCATTGATGGCAAGCTGCACCGCTCGAATTGACACCTCTTTTCTAAAATTTGTTTTTTTCCCTTGTGTTGAGTGTTTGATTAGACTCTTCCTTTTGTTTTTATTTTTATTCCAGACCTGAGAGTAAAAATCTGACAAATCCTTGAAGTGACTTGACAAGGTCCTTTTTCAGTTTCCACCATTGACAAAGAGACACCTCTGAATAACAGTGCACTTAAAGCCACGTCATCGCTGAGGAAGGACGCTCGGAAACCGGTGTCCGAGAGTGCCTGCCAAGAAAAGTGCAGCAGCAGTAGTGGCATCAGCAAATAAATTAAATCTAGTGGAATGTCAGAAATGGCAGTCAGTAGATAAAGTTATCCAGAGGAAATAAATTAAATGTGGCAGGATGAGCCAGGGGAGAAACCAAAGCCAGCTTAGTTGTTTTCCTTCCCTTGAACATCTTAGTTATTATTGATACGAACAGAATCCAAAGTTGTCAATGCGAGAGACTACGAATTCAGATTAAGACTGAAAAGAAAAGAAGTAGAGATCTCAATACCAAATCCTGTACATGTAGTAGAGTGCGAAAATAAAAGAAGGAAAGGTGACAAAATTTGCCTGCGGGCTAAATTTTATATGTTTTTGTACAAGAAGGAGAGATTTGATTGCGGGTAAACATCTAGTGAACTTGATTCCACTTAGCAGCTCAATGCCTCGTATTTCAATGGAAGTGGACGATTGAACCCCGTTTGAGACAGTAAGTTCCCAACTACTGCAAGGTCACGGCAGAAGACCCCCTGGAAAACGGATGGATTAGTACTGCCCGAAGATGTTGCCAATTTGTGTTCATTCGAGCTCCTTTTATTAGAATCTGATATCTCCGATCCAGATGGAATTTGTTCTGGTTTTGAGTTCGGGGTCGTTTGCTGTAGTTGAATTGCTGCTTGTGTTGCTTGTATAGCAGCAGCAGCATGCTTTCTCTGCTTGTCTGCAACTTCTTCTTCCGTAATTGTGGCCATTACATTCGAATAACCCTTCTGAAGCAGTCTGTACAGTAATAAAGCAGACATTTTTGCACGGTCTCTAACTGAATCAAGATCCGTATCATCGGCAAACTCAAACCTTTCAACAAAATTTGTAGCCTTATCAGGCTTGTGCCTTAAACACAGTAATAAATGAGCTCTTTCTAATTCAGACCTTGAACAACCACGCCTCAGCCCCATCAACGAGTAGTAATCAACGTTTCCAGTTTCACCAGAAGCAACCCTCTGCTTCAATTCTTGAATCTTTGCTGTCAATGCACAGAGTTTCCCAGGAATCTCTCTATACCTGACATTATGCCTCTTCCAAACAGGACCAGGAAGCTTCCTGTCCCGTAAGATCGAATTATACAACAACTTCAAGTGTTCCAAATCATGAAGGCAATCAGGCAAGCAGCGGATGTTTTCAAAAAGTGAAGCTCTTGTTTCAAGAGCCTGAATGCAACTGGGATTGAGAGCTAGAGTCTTGTTACAATCGGCAATGGATTCCGCAATTCTCCCACAAGATTTATATGCAAATGCTCTGTGCATATAGCATTCTGCTAAAAAATTCTGAGGAGCTCCTCTGCGACCTTCAACAATCTTAGTGAAATGGCGGATAGCCTCAGAATGTAGACCTGCATCAATGGCGGCAATTGCAGCAGCCCGCCGGCGAAGTAGGAGCTTAATATGAGACAAGAGCTGTGTAATGTTTTCAGATTCAGTCAGTAATCGTGGTGGGGTTGATGGTGCTGTGGAGGTAGATATCTCATTTGAGATTGGGAAATCGGTGAATGAAAAACTGTCGTCCGACCAAGAAATGCTTGCACGGCGGAATGCAGCCATAGAAAGTCTTTTCCCAGTCTGAAGGAGGACCATGGCATCCTCCATTAGACCTAGACGGCAACAAGCTTGGCCTAGAACCAAGTACCTGCAACAAAATTCCACCATAATAGGCTGAGTTCTACAGCGTTACAGGAATACAAAAGCTCAAGATAAAATTTGATTTTTCACCCATCATTATAAACAATTTACTGGTTGACTTTAGAAATCAAAATTTGATAGTTATGAACATAACATTAGTTAATTCAAATTGTTTTGGTAAGGCAGGAAAACACATCTACTGGGCTACACCTACCATTGTTTATTCTTGTGCAAGACTCTTTCTGCTAAGCTGGCCTTATGAATTGGATGGCCAAAAACCAATGACGTCTCTTAATTCGTCTATAAAAGTATTGTCAACCAAAATTGACTTTCTATTTATTTGGCCAAAAGAACGCACCAACTTCCTTTGGAATTCTCCACTCTTAACCTCAAAATGATATCAAATCATGTTGAAATCATTTTCAGTTTTGAAAGCTATTAAAGTTATTTCTTGAGAGATAGAGATACACTAATGTGTTAATTTCAAGTTTTGAGGTTCAAAACAGATGGAAATCCAATGGTGGGTATCACGAGAAAGTAACAAAGGTAATGAAAAACAATAGAAAACGAGTAAAAGCAAAGATAGAAATGATGGTTGCTGTGCATTTACTCAAAACAAATGAAAACATAACTACTGATCTATCCAGACATTAAATAGAACACATCAGAAGTGGTCAGATGTTGCACAAAACTTTATGCGTGTAAAAGAAACTTACCTCCATTGCCCCTCCTTCTCGCAATTTTTATAGAGGCCAGCCATGACTTTCTTCTTTAAATCCGAAACAGAGAAACACTTGAAACTCCGATCCCGACCAGACGACGAGTCCTCAGAAGGCAACAGCTTCACTCGCTCTCTAGAGAGCTGTTGAGACGAGTTATCAGACGAAACTGACCCTGACTCGTCTTCAGCCATTTTCAGACTAGGAATGTAGTCTTGAAGCATATCAGCTACGTCTCTGAATCGCCTGAGGTGTAGAAGTGATCTAGCTTTTAGCTCAAGAGCGACCTCAAAACGAGGCGAGAGTGCCAATGCAGCGTCTAAAAGATTCAAAGCAGAGGCAATCTCGCTCTGTTCTTGTGTCGCAATAAGGTTCCTCGCATCTTTTACGTACTTATCAACAATCTGTAGAGTCCATTGTAGAGTATATTACTAACATTATTAAAAGATATACTTAATACCCAGTAGAGAGCTAGATCAAATATTAAAAACCCAGTAAGCCCATCCAAATCAAATATCAAATGATGCAATATAAAAGAAAGGAAGAAAAAGCAAGATCATTCATTACCTTTCTGTTGTTAAGCCACCAGTATTTCTTCTCACTCCCATTCAGATATGGAGAACCAGCCATGTTCCTAGCAGTGGTTGGAATTGTGTTCCTTGTCTTGTAAGAATCAAACATAGAACACAACCTCCCTCTCTCTCTCTCTAGAGAGCAAACATTTTTGGAAGGAAACGGAATATATAGACAGGGAATGAGAATATGAGATTATAGCGAGAGTGAGAGAGAGAGAGAGAGAGAGAGAGTGGAAGTCAATAAAATGGAAATAGAGTGGAGAGAGAGGAACTTGGTGGATTTATAATGCGAAGATAATTGAAGTGTAATGTAAACAAGGGATACAGAAATAAATAAAGTACAAACAATTATAAGAAAGCCGAAGCCCCCAATAAAAGGAAAATTTATATTTATGTATTTGCCAGCTTTGACCTCAGACTCAGACAAAGCTTTGATCCCTCAACTTCTTAGCTGGCACCAGTCCACATATACTCTATAGTCTACAAGCCTATGACCCCCTAAACCATCCCGATTGATATGTTGACTGGGTATAGCCGGTCAAGTCCATGTTCGTTACCAGATACAGACGGTGACACGTCACGGGTCCTCGGGTTCTTCACTTCAACTACCCGGGGAAGAAAAGGTAGGGCGCCTTGGCTATCTTCTTGCAGTTATTTATTTCTGATCACCGATGAATTTACCAAATTGTCCTTCGAAACTTGTCTTGTGTTGTTTAGGGTCAAAATTTTAACCCAACGTACATTAATAATGAAGTGAACAGACGCAGGACTGTTCCTTTTTAATGCTTCAGTCTGCTTCGGGAAGATCAATTAATGTCCTTTGATATATATATATATAAAGCCTTTGAAAATGGGGTTGAAAGTTTAATTGACCTTATAATCATACCTAGTGGGGCGTCAATTAATCAATTACGATAGTTCAAGGCATAATCAACTCGTCCTCATAAATCGTCTTGATATGAGAAAGCATAAGGCATTGGGACGTGGATGTAATTAAAGACTAAAAAGGAGGATGAATATGGGAAGCACATTAATAGGGAGTGAGAAACTGAAACTGACTCATCTATTCTTCCACGGGAATCATGCCTTTTCCTTTAGGGCTGTGTTGGGCTTTGCTTTTTATTTCAATCGCATTCTTTTGATAAATGAACGCACATGACTGTGTGTAGCAGCCAGATCACTGCCCTTTCACCCCTGGCCCCACCAAACACTAGGGGACAATTCGTCCCTACAATCTCGTAGAATTGCAACACAACCGCTTGCCACGTCATCACCTCGTTTACTTTTTGTCCAAGTGGACTCCTTATCCATGTCCACGTCAGCTACAGCGTCGGACAATATTCTTTTGTCTTTAATCGTTTTTTTTTCCAGTATCCAACCTGTATTATTGCATTACATTACTATTTATATGATCAACGATTTTGTGCGTTTCCAATAATTATTAAAAAGACTGTTTCCAAATTTTGGATGTTCCTTTCAAAATCCATTCCTTTTTTGCGGGCATAATCAATTCCTTCGTTTCAATGTATAATGTCTAGTGGCAATAATAATTTAAAAAAAATATAGTGAAAATAAATAGTAATAATTAAACACAACGTCGTATAAAAATGCTTCCAAGTAACGAGATTTGCTCTAAACGAGTGATTCTCTTCTCCTCCGACTAATCATAGGCTTTCCAAATTCATCTTAGTCCAAGACAAGTTTGGTTTTTTTTTGTTTTTCTCTGGAAGCTTGTAAGCTACAGTGAGCAAACATTAAGAGCCTCTTGCAATTTTCATATCAAACATGAGCATGTTATGGGAGAGCCAAAACGAAATGTCTTTTTCCTAAATATTCCACCTATTTCATAGCATAGCCTTAATTACTGTATATGATAAGTGTTTGTTTTCTAATCTCACGTGCAGATTGATATAAGCTTCAAACTAATTTACATATTACTTAATAACGCCAATGTCCTGTCATTTAGAGGAGAAAATGTATACCTTCGTTAAAATTTATCGCTGATAATTTTCAAATATATGACAAATAAATTGTTAAGTATACGTAATAATCTATAAATTATTTAATTAATTATAAATTAAGACTTCTTGACTATCCTTAAAAGCATGAGAGAATAACCATCATCATCATTATTTTTTATCAATTAAAAACATTCATAAAATTAAATAATTGAATTATAAGAAAGCTTAAAACATAGACAAATCTGAGCCGCCCCAACTTCAGAATAACAAGTCTATCATGAAATGATTGACGTACTAAAAGAAATTCGAAAACAAAATCAAGGAAAGAAATAACAGATTGAGCTGTTATTCTTGTTCCAACAGGTTGGAGACACCATTTGGACCCCAATTGTCAAGTCAGTGTAGAATGAAGCAGGTTGGTCTCGTCCATTAGCATAAGCATCAGCTTCTGTACAATTAAGAGTTACTACACCATGACCAGGCTGTTGATTTTTCATGTAAGATTAAGACAGGACCGTTTTGGAGGTAGAGATCAGGAATAGATGAAACTTGTATTGCATGGGCTACATCTCCATCTCAGTCCACCTACGTGTAGTTTGATAAACCCTTATCAACGAGCTGATCAATCATAATCCACTTTATTGTTTTTTGGTGTTGATTATGTTAAGGGCGATTAAGTTTACGGAAATAAATTAAATTTGTAAGAGACCAACTTAGTCGTAGCAGAGGTCTTTAAATATTAAAAAAAAAATCTAAATCATTACTCACTTAAATATAAATTTTTACTCAAAAAGTTAACGAATGCTAATGCATAAGGCACTCCGTTTTATGAGGGTTGCGAGAAGGGCATTAATTGTATGTAATCTTCCCGATGTATTTTTTCCAAAGAGGCTGTTTATGTGACAATCTGTGACCTTACAATCCAAAAGAGTAACCTTACTAGTTATTCAAGGTATAATTTCCTAACATTGATATAATTTTTTAATCACAAAATTATGCTTATAATTCTACTTTAAATTTAAAAAATTTCACTACAAAAAAAAGTCATTTTTAGACAAAAATTACTGATAGAAAATATAAACATTCCGTCAATAAGTCAGGTTAGTGACGGACGTTACCGACAAACAAAGACGTCGTAGAAATAACCGTAGCTAATAATTACCAATGAAAAACAAAATGTCTGTCGATAAATTTACCAAAGGAAAATTAATTTACCGTCGATAAATATACCGACGATTTATTTTGCGATTGACTATTGGTAAATTTACCGATAAATAATGTTATTCCGTCGGCAAATTTACCGAAAGTTTGTGCTTTTCCGTTAGTAAGTTTGTTAAAACATTACTAACGGTTACGTTTGTTCTGTCGGTGAGAGTACTGACGGTAACTTGCCGTTGGTAAATTTGGTGACAGAATTGGTTATTCCGTTTGTGATTACTGACAATTAGTCGTGTTCCGTTAGTAAATAGAATTGATTTTACCAACGAAAATTTGTAGTTCCGTCAGTAAATAAACCAGAAATTTAAAAAAAAATATAAGGTCCATAAATTTTATTTGATAGTGTTATGATTGATGCATAATTTAAACATTTATGAATTTATAGTATACATTTAATTTGTTTAAACAAAAATTTGATTGATGATAAATATCTTAATTGATAATAAAAATATTACATTGTACATTATAAATATTTGTAATTCAAATGAAATGATCAAAAGCATACTATTGATCTGGTGATAGTGGATGTTCTGATTGGTGCGATGAGGTGCTGCCCTTATCCTTCAACTCATTCACCTTATTACGGAGCTGAATTATGTACTCCATCAATGTCTACACTGTACTTTGAAGCTCTTGGACTTGATTGGTTGTAGGTTGCCTACTAGATGTCGTCGTACTAGACGTGGAGGATTGTGAGTAACATGTATTTACAAATGAACCTAAGCCGAATATCCTTCTACGATGGTCCTTACCACCCACTGCATGAAGATAGGTTTCAGTCCCATCAACATCTTCAAATTGTTGAGATTGTCGTTGCATGTTTTCTTTTATTTATTCCTATCAGAAGACAATGATTACATTAGTAAGTGATAATTATTAAGCATTAATATTAAACCATAAATTTCACATACATTGAATTCTCTACAACGGCTGTTGACGAATACCACACCTTCATACTTCTCAGTGTAAGTGTGCAAAAAGAGCTAACGGGGTGCAAGTCTCATGCCCATAGATTTTTCCTGAATAAAAATAAAATGTTATAAGTTTTTCTGAATAAAAATAAAATGTTGTAAGTGAACTAGAATTTATAAAAATTTCGTCAGAGTTTTCTCTATTTTTATGATATCTACCCCATGTTGAGCAAAGAAAATAACTCAACAACACATCTATATATGGCATCAGACATTTATAGCATTATCATTCTCCATAATACACATATTTTCATTCCAAAATTCACACATCAAATTCAATTGAAATATAGCAAAGTAAAGAAATCAGAATATAAATGTAAAGTGTAGATACTTACAAGTCTCTCTGCATGTTTATGATGGGTAATTTATCCTCCCATATGTACGGGAAGACTCTCTCACTTGGTCCTTCACGTCTATTGGTCGAATTACGCTCTAAAATGGACATTGCCTCAGGTGATGTCCAATACTGCTGCCATCGACTTCATATTTGTTCAGAAATGCAAGGCAGTTGTACACTGGCCCTATGTATCATAGCAACAAAGTCCCGATAACATGTATGTACTCGTCTCTCCCATACTTTATAAATGATCTTGATAAATTCAGAATCCAAAAAAAATTCTTTCTGAAACAAAAGGAAAAACATTCGATAAATACTTATAATGTAATAATATTTATCTAATTCATGTAAAAAATTAATTAAAGAAGAAAATAATAATTTTTGTTGTACCTCAAACTCCTGATAGTAAAATTCCTTTGTAGCCTGAGAGATATTCTTCCATATATAACCCTTAAGATCAATCTTCTCCTTGAATTTAGATGTCATGCTTCTGAAGCATGGTCAAAATGGAATCACTAATATAAAAACAAATGATTTTATACCATTTTTAAAAAATTAAACCTATAACTATATATATATATATATATATATATATATATATACACACACACATTATTTCATGTATTTTTACTTACATATTATTGAGAATTATAATGTAAGTTATTCCATCAGGTCCCTTAGCCCCAGGCTGGCGGTCGTCTCCTTCATCTGCATTGTTTACCCTTGATATCTCTGTCAATATAGAGGTAGTGAATGATGTAGGGGTGGTGGATGGTCTAGTAGGAGGTACAGAAGGTGATGTGTCATTTGCAAGTGTAGTAGTTGGAGGGGGAGAAGGTGACTTAGTTCCAGCTGCTACATCATGAAATGCTTCACTTGTACGGTAAGTACCTCCGAATCGTAGTCTGAATCTTGATCGTATCAGATCCCGTCTTCTCTTTGGTGGCATATTTCACACTGAAATTAATATTTGATTGAATTTTCTAGAAATATTACAATTTGAATTCAATATTTTATATAATATGTTGAAAAGGAAATAATTGATTTGTTGAATATAATATTCAATTACAAACACAAATTAATCGCTATCATTACTTAATTATAAATCAAAATCATCTTCTTTTTCTAAAGAATTTGAATCAAACTCAGGCTCTTCTTCAAATCTCTGGCCCTCTTCATCCTCTCCAGATAAAATTTCAACATATTCACTACAACAATCGTTCAAAGGTTATGATTTAACAGTTCACAAAGGTCCTTTCAAAAGATCGCATATGAACTTGTTCTCTATTGAATTTTCTAAGGCCTACAAAAAAGAAAATATCATATTAAACAGTATAATGTCATTTGAATGTTTAAATCTTATAATTTAATCATTTCAATACTTGCTTGAACCATCGAAAAAAGTGTCTACCATCTTCTTTATTGATATCATCCTGTGTTTTGTCAAGCATGAGCTCACGTAACAATTCCTCGTATAATTTAAAAATATTATCATGTATTTCAATTATGAATAACACTAAATTTCAAAATCCAAATAATCAATTTGAACTTACTGCTCGAAAGGTTGAACCTCTTGACAATTCAATAAAATGTAATCATAGGTAACTTCAATTTCTTCTTCTGTTAACATTCTTCTTATTGAACGTCCAAAAGTTCATCCAGGATATGTGAAACGGATAAGTTACCAACAACATCACTAGTTTCTCCCCCATCTTCATTACGAGAAACTTTTTTTTCTCTTGTGTGAACATGTAGCTCAAAATAACATGAAAAAACTGTGTTAGCTTCCTCCACTAAATAAGCATTACATATCAAACCTTTAACTCTAGCCTTGTTTTTGACATTTTTCTTCAAGTGATGCAAATACCTATATGAGCAAATAAGGTTATACCAATTTAGTTATTAAAACATGCTATGACGTCAATTACAATCATTTTTGTTAAATTACCTCTCAAATGAATACATCCAAGATATTGAACTAGACCAACTAGTTTAGCTTCATTTGCTAAATAGACAGGTAGAAGCTCCATACAATCAAAGAAGTTTGGAGGAAATATTCCTTTTAACTTGCACAAAATTACTAGAATTTCCCTTTCTAGTTTTTCCATTTCAGCTAACTTGATTTCAGATGATGTTAAGCTTTTGAAAAACAAACTTAATTCTATTATTACTTTCTAAACCTTATTCGGTAGTAACTCTCAAAATGCAATTGGAATTAGCATTTGCATAAACACATGACAATCATGACTTTTCATCCTAAATAGTTTGTGCTTCCTCATGTCCACACACCTTGCCAAGTTTGCAATATAACTATTGGGAAACTTTATACTTTTCAACCATTCACACAATGTTTCCTTATGTTTTTTGTCCAAAGTGTAATATGCTTTCAGATATTTACTGATGCGAGATCTTTATTTGACTCATTTCTTTTACAAAAAAGTTTCAAATCATCTCGTGATTTTGCATTGTCTTTTGTCCTCCCTTCAATGTCAATTATGGTATTGAACAAATTGTCAAAAATATTTTTTTCAATATGCATGACATTTAGATTATGATGTATCAAATTAGTTTTCCAATATGGCAAATCCCAAAAGATGCTTCATTTTCTCCAACCAAATTTTCTACTAATGCTTGTATTAATTTCATTAGCTTCAAATTCTATAACTTCAAGTAAGCCTAATTTCTCAATTTTCTGCAATATCTCTTTACTAGCTTTGCGAGGGGGAGGAGGTATTTTTACCATCTTATTGTTAATGAACTTTTATTTATTGCATTTAAATGGATGATCTGGAGGAAAAAATTTTATGTGCTTATTAAATCAACATATTTTGCCCCCGTTTGGAAGATAAAACGCATTAGAATCATTGCCACAATAAGGACAAGCCAACTTCCCTGTTGTGCTCCATCTAGACAACATTGCATATGCCGAAAAATCACTAATGGTTCACATCAAAGCTGCTCTCAACATAAAATTTTGTTTCAAATACATATTATATGTCTCAATACCATATTCCTAAAGACGTTATAATTCAAATATCAATGGTTGTAAGAATACATTAATTTTATATTTTGGATTTGTAGGCCTTGACATAATAACTGTTAAGAACATATATACCTCTTGTATACACATTTATGGAGGTAAATTATAAGGAGTAATTATGATTTTTCATGATGAATATTGCTGGTTGAATTGACCAAAAGGTTAGAATCCATCCGTCAACAATCCCAACCTAATATTTCGACTTTCAGTTGTAAACTCATAATGGGTGTCATTAAAATGTCCATGCCAGTGCATCTGATAGATGACTCATTATTCCGTCTTCCTGTTAGTATTCGTTATGCTATCTCATGTGAGATGCAGTAACATCAGAAGCATATAGTCTTTGAAGTCTCAGAGTTAGTGGGAAATAATACATCTGCTTCCAAGGTACTAATTTATTTTCACAGAACGCTTTCTAGGCTTGAACCTAGATTGACCACAAAATTTGTACTCTTATAATTCCACATCATCTCTCCAATATAATATACATCCTAATCTGCAACAATCAATCTTTTCAACAGGCAAATTAAGACCACTAATAAGTTTCTTCATATTGTAAAAACTATCAACCATTGTATGATCAAGAGGTAATGATTCATTATACTGTCCAAGAATTTTATCAAAACTACGATAATAAATACGCCCTTCAAATTTTATGTTTAGTATTCAAGCAATTGAAGACAATTGAGTCATTGTCTTACAATTTGGCCATAATTCTTAGTCAGCTGAGTATAGTAAGTCAAAAAACTAATTTGAATTTACGTTTGGTTCTTCTTCAAGATTTTCTATATTTTCCTGAAAATTATAATTGACTGCATCATAAATCATTTATATATAAGGATTTTCATTTGCATCCACATTATTTGTACTAAATCCAATCCCCCTTTCAAACTCATTTAAGTCCACTGATGATTGTACTTCATTACCTCTTGAGGTGCTACAAATCAATGGTCTCCCATGTCGTGTCCACTCAAAATAATTTGGAACAAATGCTTTTCTCAATAAATGCCCATTAACTTTATCAATAGGAAGGGAACGATTTTGTTTGCACTTTTTACAAGAACATATGATCTTTGGGTCATCCATATATGGAGGTTAAGAACATCAAAAATGAATAAAAGCTTTAACTCCCTCAACAAACTCAAGATTAATGAAACCGTCATGTGTTAATCGTCTGCACATCCAAGATCTATCAACACTACTCATTTTTGTAAAATTGTTAATTTCAAATAGTGATTCCATAGTTAATATCCTTCATCTTCCCCAAAGTTTACAAAACATCTAAACTTTACACAACATCTCCTAAGTATTAACCAATTGAATTAATGACCTACAATTGATTTCAAAACTATGGTAGACGACATTGTTTACATTTGTGAATCAAGAAAATAAGTTCTCGCTGTGACTTCTAGGCTCATGGAAATTTTCATCAATAAGCCTCACATGAGCTGCATCACAGGTTTCCAACCTATATACCGTCCTAGGGGTTTATTATATAAAGAATTTGTATTGTCTATAAAACGTATTAATTTTGTGTGTTAATACTAAGTTTGCATTAATCACATCGAAGTTGAAGTATTAATTGATTGAATTAATGACCTACAATTGATTTCAAAATTATGGCACATGACATTGTTTACACCTGTGAATTAAGAAAATTCTCGCTGTAACTCCGTGGCTTGTGGAATTTTTCACTGATAAGCCTCACGGGAGTTGCATCACGAGTTTCCAACCTATATATCATCCTAGGGGCTTATTATGCCTCAAATCATCTATAACATCTCAAACTCATTACACATAAAATAAATGCTTATGTAATCATACATCTACTCATCAATGATAAAATCATAACCCAAATAAAAATAGTTAGACTATTAAAGAAGAACATAAAAACTCATCAATGACTATGCCATTGGACCTAGCACACATATATCCCAAGACATAGTAGATGAAACTAATATAAAATTGATGAAATAATATCACACAATTTCTTTGATTTTCTTAATGGAACAAGCTTTGCTCCAACTGCCAATGTGATGGGAAGCCCAAATACAAATCCCCAAGCTTTTATTCTTGAAAAAGGATTTTAAATCATATAATATGAATTTTTTTCTTAACTGTTTTCACTTCGAATGTTATTGAAAAAGCAACAAATTTTAAGTTTCAAACTTTATAAGTTATAGGTGCATTAGCTGCTCTATGAAATGGGTGACCTCATATTCACCATTATGAAAGATCAATCCTTTTGGATCATCAAAGTAAATGCATATGCTTCACATGCATAGGTTTGAAAATGCAAAGATCTTGATACGTGTACATTGGTACAAGGTGAGCCAAAAACACGGTTTAATTTACGATATGCAATGCAAAGGGCTAAAACACAATCAATTGGCGATACATGGGAAAGATGGGAATAAGACAATATTTGATTAAATTATACTCCTTACCAATCTATATATGATTGTCAAATATGGCTACAAACACGACCTATGTTTTTCAGGTATATACATGATAATACAGGGTTTTAAATAATTATGATAATGCAATCATGGCTACAAACACGACCTATGATTGCATTATCATAATTATTTCATACTCATGATCTATAATTGACCTCAAACTTTGAGGATGACTTTTATAGTCATCGACTAATTAAGTTTTCAAGAATAAAAATAAACAAGTTTTACCATTGCTACACTGCATTTATTTGGATTGAACAAACTACTACACGTTAATAAATATAAAATTGATATACTTGATACATGGGATTGATGATATTATATTGCAGTATAGACTTAGTGTTGTGTTTATGACTCCATTTCAATAAATTTTGTTATTTAAATGTTAAATTATGCAAGTCTTGTGTCTTAACAAGGATTTAAACAATATAGAAGTTCTATTCTATAAGCTTCAACATTCTTCAAATGTTTTCCTTTTGGTAATAGCTAGATTGACAACCTAAAAAAGATAATCAACTTAAGAAAAGCTTGTTTAGTTTTAAATATAATTTTAGTTGCTTAAAAGTCTCAAATCTTTTAAAGGTTTGAACCTTTAAATTAGAATCTAACAAACTACTTTTATATCCCCTTTAGAACATTTCATTATGTTTCTTATCAGGATTCTCTCTTTAAAATCATTTTTAAAGAACTCCCCGATTCTCTAATACCTAAACAATTATCATAATGAATGAAAGTTGATCTACTTGTATTTATTATTCCTCACTACGAAGAATTGTATATTAATAAAAAGAGGAATAGACTGCAAACTTTAATTGACTCAAATATTCTCTCTTAGAATGTTTTTCTTTCTTTTTACAAATCCGATGCTATGTTAAAATGTTCTTTTTCATTTTGATTTTGGTTTAGTGTCTTTCCTACTATACTAAACTTGGATTTGGAATGATTTGTTCTAAGAGACATTTCATCAAACATCTCATAGGCAATCCGAATTTTCTCTAACTAATAACAAAACAACTACAACAACAACACATTTAAACAACAAATAAACTAACAATTCAACTAAAAAATGCATAAACCCATAACAAAACCTACCACCTAACACCCACCCACGGTGTACATATATATAAGCATTTAAGATCTTCATTTTTTGGAGACAAGAGAAACCCAATAGAGACATTACCTGAAAACGATACATGATGGACCAAAAACCAAGTAAAAATCGAGGGTGGAAGAGAGGAAATAAGAAAGAACCAACGGTTACACAAGGTAGGAAAGAAAAATAGTAGGGGGTCGGGTTAAAATGATGATGATAAATCGACATCGTTTGGATTAAAACCGAATGTCGTCGTTTTATTTATGAACAATTTGATAGTTGCTGGCAAAACATTATTTCCATTGGTATTTTACTTATCTTTATGTATTTGTTAATTATTTAATTATTAATCATAAAGATAAAATCTATGGAATAATTTTTATATAATTAAAAATTATAATGCGATTATAATTATGAGATTAGAATTGCAATTTTTTATACTATTCCTAAAATGTTCCTAGTTGTAGTTTCATCAAGACGGGCTATTGATGAAACGGTTAGACTAGCACATGTTGTTTCTTTCTTATGAAGAAAGTAATTGATCTCATAGATTAAAGTGTGAAGACACTCAAACAAACATATGGGTGTTTATTGGAGAATAAGTTTACTGAACTAAGTTGATTATGTGAATCCCGAATGGAACATTACTTGTGTGTTTGTTGATTATCTCATAATAATGGTTGTATAATTGATCCTCAGACTTAAGATTACCAAGCTATCTAGTGTGGGAATTACTGTGTTTTGATACTACTTATGAATCGTCCTAGGATAATTCAGTCAGTATAATTGAATACAGTATGAACCATATGTAGATAGTTGAGTAAGTCAATAGAAGATTCACCACTCTAAAGTAATTAGAGAGAATATTCTACTGTTCTTGGTTCATAATGATTTATAGAATCATCTTGCCATAGTGAATTGATATTTGAAAAGGCGTTTTCAAATTTCAATTATAAATCAATTACTAATTAGCATGAATGAACATAATTGGATGATAAGAGTAGACACTGTTTCCATACTCTGTCCAATTAGAATATTGAACGACGAAAGGATTAAATACATTATAGCCATACATGGACAGGTTAAGTCAATCACTATCACATTCTTGATATTTGGGTAATCATGACATGTTGTTAGATGTCAATCATGATTTATGATTATGAATTATTTAATTAAAGAATTAAAGATAAATTAAAAGAAGTTTTAATTTATCTAATTCTAATTATGAATTAGAATTAGAATTAGAATTTATAATCATTGCCAATTTATTATAAACCTAATGGATCGCACATCAAAGAGTAATTTGTGAAAGAAAAATCAATTTAATTAAGTTGGACTTAATTATAAAGTTTGGGAAACTTTGGGGATCAAATATGAGATATTTGATTTTATTAAAATTAAATTAATTATAATTAGATTTTGATTTTAATTATATTTAAAGAGATTTAATTTTAATAAATGACTCTTATGGTTTTTCTATTTAAACGGGAAAAGCTTTTAGAAGCTAGCACTTTTTGTTTTTTTCCTCTCAAGTAGTTTGGGAATTGCTCTGTGGATACTATCAGAGGTTGGACGCTTGGACAGCTTGTGATTGATCAATTGGAAAAATTTCCAAGATTTTTCAACAGAAAAACAAACAAGGTACGATTTTTAAATCGTTTTAGTTTTATTCAAGTTTTTACAATTATCGGGATCTGCTCGGAATCCGTAAAAATTTTTGTTTTTTTGCTACGCCTGTGATTCAATTACGGTTGGATTCCAATAGGACATGCGGTCCCGTCGGTATTCAAGTTGCTTATTTTCCCCGCCAGTTATTGCCGCCTAATTTTGTGACGGAATTTTGTATTCTGTCATTATAATATGACGGAAAACTCGTAGGTATATTTTCCCTTTACGTTTACTGACGAATGTTAAGGCTGTCGATAAATCTATCAATGTTACTGACGAAATGTGTTCCACCAGTAATATTCAATCTGTAATTTGTTATTTTCTTGTAGTATTTAAAGCACAACTAAAATAATGAATAATAATTTTTATAATAGTTTAATTTTAAGAAGGTGAGCTTAGAACAATTGTTAAAGTTGCTCCTTTGTGACCATAAGTTCACATATTCAAGTCACAGAAATAGTCTCTTTGTAAAAATGCAAATAAAAGGTTACATATAATATGACCCTCCCTGGATTTCCTCAAAACGAAGAGCTTTATGTACTAGGTACGTTGACTTTTGTCTTTTCTAGTTTAATTTGAATGAACCTTAAATTTAATTATCCATAAGGTTACGAGACTAAATTTTATATGAAAAGAATGATTTATAACTCAAACGCATTAAGTTTTATAGTTAATGATATTAAATCCTTTACTTACTAGCAAAAAGAAAACAAAAGAGAAGAAAAATAGTTGTTACTTGTTAGTAAGCAGATTTATGCGAAGAGGTATACTGGGAAGCTATATAAGTTTTGTAGGGCATAGATGTCAAATGGATTATATGCTTGTTCCTTTGCTCCAAAACTGGCGAAGAACTAAAGTGTGGGTTAGGGTGTCCTATAAAGTTACAATTTGGAGGACAATTATGAAACAAAGAGCACCAACATATGATCATGTACACAGTTAAGTTTTCCTGTGGGAAACACATGCCGTGTCTCAGTATTCTTTAGACAAGGCAGTTAATGTGTAGTATAGGGCGTCAAGCTTCCCTACCAGATCAGTTTTAATGATAAACACCAGCTCTCCAGCCACTACAGTAAGCACTGTTTTTTCTGGCCCCATATTTTGAATAAGCCTTAACTAATAACAAACCTTCTCGCAACAGCTAGCCAATTCAAACTTAAAGCTTTTAAATTGGTAGAGGGATCGATGAGCTTTATCAATTTTGCTCTAGTTCAAAGAGAATAACTATAATTAGCTGGTAGGTTAGATACCTGCAGGGCGTATCAGTTAATGACATTTTACTAAAGAAACATATAGATTAAATGAATGAATAGAGGCAAAGAGCCAAACTCTAGCAGCTTTGAAGCTTTTTAAGTTCAAGTGGTAAAAATTGAGAAGAAAGATATATAAGGATCAAGGAGGGACTGCAATACAATATTAAAAAGTGATGATTATTAATAATTATTAGTAATTATCATCATTGGAGCAATTATAAGGTCAACTTTGAAGTTGCTCCTTTGTGACTATAAGGTTACAGATTTAAACTATGGAAGCAACTTCTTGGTAAAAATACAAAGAAAAGATTGGATATATTATGACCCTCTCTAGATTTTATATATAGTGTTGCCTGTTCCATTCCTACCTAACGAGACTGTAATCAAGAATTGTTTAAGTATTTGGTTACCAAAGGACAAGCATGTTTGAACAAGTAATTAGACTTATATTAGGTGATTAGAGCCCAAAAAAAAAAATTCCAACTGCAAAGGGGCTGCAATGCAATTTGAAAATAAAAAAGGAAATATCTGTAGCCAGCTTTTAGTCATGACCTAACGCTTTTTCCCTTAATGTGATTTGGGTAGTTGGTTAATCAATTGCAACACATTAGGAAGACCTCAACCATATAGTATTTTGTTTTCGAATAATTGCATTCTACTGTTACAACTAGGATTTTACTTTAAAAAAGAAAATGAGTGAGAATCTATAAGTAACAATTCCACTCGCAAGTGTCTCTCTGGGATTCTTTGCTTTTCGGTAACCCTCGTGCAGAAGAGTCACGAGCAAGAGATCTGGTTTTGAAGGGCAAGTTATCTTTACAATGAACGTAGACGTTAACTGAGTGGTCTTGTGTTATAACTTGTAACCATAATTAAGAGAATCATACAATAGAGATAAGTTAATTTTAATATTAGAAATTTCAAAATATATAGAAAAATCAAATTTGAATAATTTAGATTTGCCAATGTGAAGACACCTAAAACTCATGTACCTACATGACACGTTTAATGCAGTTTTTTCTTTTTTATTTAAGGAACATTCTTTGTTTATAAATTTAGATTAATAAGGTTACTCTTTTGTGACCAAAAGGTCAAAGTAGGAAGTCTTCAGCATGTTTAAAGATAATATAAAACTATGGCATATCAAATTAAAATCGAGAACAAAGAAAAAAGTTAACAAAAAGATATTCACAAACTAAACACATTGTTCAACGAGGTATATGTTAGACAATAACTTCTCCTCTTATCCAAAAAAAGTCAATCAATTCTATGAAAAGGGATAAGAATTTATAAACTGAGGATACCAATAAAATTTTAATAATATAATAATTATTAAAATTAGGATTTCATCCTTGGATAAAAAAGTGAGAGATGAAACAGGACAAGCCCTTGCAAATTGGAATTATTCAGAACATGTGGAAAAGATGTGACCATGAAATTGGGGCCGAGGATTAAGTAGTCATGGGATGGGCATCTGAAGCATCTCGTCATCTCCCCAGAGACAGAGTCAGCATTTTCGAAAGCTTTCTTCTTATACTACTCATTATCAAGTGCAAAAAAGAGGAATAATAAAAAGCAAAGAAGCAAAAGAATATTCTTTCCACGTAGTTAACTCTTATCTTGTTCACCATTGCTCCCCAAAAATCTTTAATCCTATCCGAAGTTTGAACTCTAAAGTAGAAAGCTTCAAACTTAAGCCCAATATGGAATATGTAGTGTTGGATACAAAGTATAAACCAACCGCAATAATGAGGCTTTTCAATCTAAATTGATTTAATTGCTTTCATCTTGTCCATTTCGTTTTCTTTAATTTCCTTCTATTAGTTTTAGAACCCAAGGTGACTTAAAAGTTAAAACCTGTATGGCTGTGCCGCAATGAGCACAGGGGAATGCTTTCGTTACACGAAAGATTAAGAGGAAGGGGAGAAAAACGATATCTGATATGTAATACGCCAAAACGGTACTTGTCTATCGTCACAATAATGTAGATTTTTGAGATTGGTCACTCTTCAGTAGGGTTTCTCTCGAAGCCAGAGAAGCAGCAATCATGAAATTTGGATATAGTATAAATGTCACAATCAGTGCCATGCTGCTTCAACAATGTTTCTGTCATGTGAGTCATTTACCTTTCGAGGGGCTTTCAGCGTCAATGCCAGGCCCTGAGAGCTGTGCACATGGAACCATGAATATACCTACGTGAGCCTTCCCCATTTCTGAACTATTCTCACAATCACTCCTTGACTTGTCAGCGAGGGTATAAAACAAGTATAGAGAATAACATATATAGTAAAAATCCGTATGTTATTTTCTCACTTCAATCAGTAACTGATCACTGGGTCCTTAAAACCTGAAGATTCCTACATGACAGGCATGCCATTGTTAATTTCTGGTTTATTACAGGCTTTGCTTGAGCAGCTCAATTATTTCCTTCAGCATTTAGGTCGCAGTACCCATGGTGACAAAGCTTATCTTACCTAATGCAGTACTGCTGATCAAACGTGGACAATCACTGAACACATTTTGATGGGTTTGGTATAAATGCCTAGAATGTCATTGCAGATGATGGAAAGATGGCAAATGTCACGTGTAGCTTTCACTTTTGATCAATCCTAACCTAATTGGTCATCTGCTATGATTAGATGAGGATAAAAAGGAATGCAGTAATGCATTATTATCGTTAACGTTGACCTAATTAATTGGGACATATGACAGTACTTTAAGACGATTCCTTTATATGGATCCGAGGAACAAAATAATCTTGATTCGGATAAGAGTAACACATCCCAATACTTCAGATTAACCAATTGGCTCGCGACCGTCAGGACCGCGCAAAACTGGGAAAAGAACGTATGGTGCTCGTTTTTCAAGTGTTTCTAGGCCATTTCGTACCCATATGTACCTTTGACTCTTGAAGAGGTGTGGAGGAAGATATGACTCGCTAGCATTTCACACGTATAAAGATTCAGAATCCTGCTTTCTGGGGATCCGAAGCAGTATGAACATGGGAAATACGACTCTAGGTTTGGTCATTGTAAAATGGTCAGCTGAAATAAACGATATATTAATATTGTTTTGAACTTGGATTTCTCTATCACTAAAGGAGCAGGATCCGAAGAAAACATTGCCGTTTATAGTAAACCAGTTTCCACGCTAGAAAGTACTCAAGGAACCGCAAATTTGTCCAAAACTATTCATTATTAAACTGATATCCAAGCATCGTATACCATTCTTAATTTCGTGGTTCTGTATAGAATAGGGTAAAAAGATATTTAATGTGATCTATTTCTTCTAATGGAGAGGCGAATCTTTTTGCTATGCTTCTTTATCTAATGAGTAATAGATGTTAGAAATTTCCTCTTTGTTTAATATTGAATCTCTTGTTAGGGATTGTTATTGTTGTTCTATGTTGAATGATTTGGGTATTGTAAAGATGATCTTAATGTTATTATTGGATTGTTTTATTATGAACCCATTGCTAAAATCTTGATAGAATCTGTAATTGTTATGTTTGAGATTAGTTAGTAGCCACTAATGACCTTGAATCATTAGGAATAATGTAACTTAGGTAAGATAACTCAGGCTTGTGAGGTTACTAACTTACATTGATCTGTTTTTCATTTTGTAATACAACTGCCCAATTAAAGCTAGAGAGTAGGTTCTAGGTTATTCGATAGTTAGGATTAATTAACAAGCGTTTCTTGTTTAAATACAACCTAAGGAAAAATTGAGATTAACAGAACATGTTATTAGTTCATGATTAATGATCTTAGGAGAGGTGTGAAAGCATTATGACAATGAGATGTGATTAATCGTGTGTAGACTAAAATTAATCTGAGAATCGAGTTTTGCACATATTTGACACTCTGATTATCTTTAATTGTTTTCGATAAATTACTTGCATTAGTTTAATTTTATTTTGTTTCTTGATTGCATCAACTTAAAACCCTCCTTTTATTCCGTTTGCATCGATTATTTTATTTACAAGAATTAACGAACATTCCCTGTGGATATGATCTCGACTCATCGCAGCTACAAATTTTTAGTGTGCACAATACAACAGATAAGCTTATTGGCGATGAAACCAAACGTCGCCAAATATTAAAACATCGTCGTAAATTAATAGTTGCAATGAAAAATAACTGTCACCCTAATGGCCGCTGAACCCAGTAGCAAAACAATATCTGCGATGTTTTCTTGAAATCGTTGTAAAAAGGTTTTGGATACACAATAGTTTCATCGGTAAAACATATAACCAACGAGAATGAAGATACGTTGTTCATAGGATTTTGCGACGTATATGTTTTGTAGATAATAGCTTTCACCTACTAAATCGTAGTAGTAGGTAATTATTTGTAGTGACCACTTTTTTTTGTAGTAGAATAGTTTTAGCTACTAATTGGTTGTTGTAGATAAATGTTTTTAGAGACGTTCTTGTAAACATAGGTACAAACATTTTGTGATGATTTTTGGTAGCTAATACTTTTTAGTGATGATTATGTTTTTGTAGCATAATAGTTTTAGCTACTAATTTTTTGTTGTAGGTAAATGTTTTTAGAGATGTATTTATAAACGTAGGTAATAAAATTTTGTGATGATTTTGTTTTAATAGCTAACATTTTTTAGTGAAGAAAATTTTATTTTGAATTTAACTTTTATTATAATTGTTAAAAACAAATTTATTTTAATCTATTACAATTTTTAAGATAGTTTGAAATATAAATTAGTTACATTTTATAATTAATGGAGGTGACATATTTTTTAATAATAATAAATTGAAATAAAATAAACATTAAAAATGGAATGCATTTTATATAAAAAAATAATTACAAGTCATATACAAACTAAGATTCATCGTAAATGCCTTGTAAAAAAAAAGTACAGGTCATATACAACTGTGTGTGTATGGTGAAGCTTTGATTTGATTATTTTGTGATTTGAGGGATATTGTGAAATTACTGAAGAAAGGGAGGCTTACGTGTGTGACTTGATCTGTGTCATGGTCTGGGTTGATCGAAGGTGCATGGACAAATAACGTTGTTATGTGCAAAAAATTGTGAGAGAGCTAAAACACTTGTGTGTTTGTGTGCGTAAACTATTGTTTTTGGAAGATGTTCACGTGGGCTGAAGGATAGTGTGAGTGAGCTACAAATTTTGTGATGGTGCGAGCGTGACTTTCTCTATAGACTCTGTGTATATGCAACCTTGTTCTATGTTGGTCACAGATTCTTGAGTAAATCACGTTATAGTGGAGTGCAGAACACAAAAGGTAGAGGTAGATTACGCTTGTATGACTTTTTGGCTATGCGTGATTTGTTGATTGCATCTTTATCTTTGGAAAAGTCGAAAACTTTAGGAAGTTATTCTTTGTTTCCTTCTCAATTGTTTTCATTTGTGTTGAATTTTGTTTAATCACCTGAGTTCTTTATTTTGAGTTCTTTTGCTACATTATTGTTGAGAAAAATCCTCTGTTGAGGTTTGATAAGTTGTTATTTTTGTGCTAACTTTGGATATAAATTTCTTCTAAGCGTTGAAATTTTTATTTAAAATTAATGAACTTGTTCCTTCATTATTCTTTTATGATTTTCAACACATGGGATATGAAATTGAATAAAAAAGATTCAAGGAAAGCAAAGACAATTCGAATTCCCAACAGGCAAAACTTTTTTTGACTAAGCGTGGGCACTTACAAAAGGGAAATTTATCTAACATAATTTGATTTGAAAACAAATTCGTTACACTTATGTTTTTTATTATTTTGGGAATCAAGTTGTCGTCTTTTATGTGGGGATCTGCTACCTGATTATGTGGGAAGTGTATCTGATAAAGATAACAATAAGAGTGAACAGAAGACCCTGGGAGAAACATCATCTTTCCTTTTCATATTTTTGTGCTGTTTTCTTTTTTAAGAGTTTTTATAAAATTTTTTAGGAAAAATTGTAGAGATGGAGACAATATGTCTTGCTACTTTTTTGTTGGGTTTTACCTATGTTATGAGTAGCTAAATCTTTCTTCTTAGTTGAAAGGAACCAACATTATCATCTAGTATGTGTTAGATTTTTTGAATAAAGTTTATTTCATTGATGAATATTAAGTATTACTTTTATGATTGAATTGATTGATCTCTAAGGTACACTACTAGGAATTGATTGATTTAATTTATAGCCAAATTAGTAGGATTTGACGTTCAGTTTTGCTAATCCAAATTGGCAATTAGGATTACCATCTTTATGTTAGGGATTTGAAATTCTAAGAAAGATACTTACCTAGATTAAATACATATCATATGTGCATTGTCTTACTCGCTAGTTTTTTTTATTCTTAAAGCTATTAATTAATCAAACTAAAGATCATATCTAAGTTGTTGGTTAATAAGAGTGATTAGAATATATGTTTCTATTCATTTAATCCTAAGAGAGAACATCACTCAGTGAGTATTTATTAATGGACTTAATTTTATATCGATGATCCATATTAGTTTAATAACGTAGGTGATCTAAAACCAAGGTTTGTTGTCAAATTTCCAGATCTGATTATTTCATTTATTTCCAATTTTTATAGTTTTAATTTCTAAAAATATCGTTAATTCAACACCCCCAGCCCAATTTGTTTTAATTTTCAACTTGTGAAACATTTACCAACAGATTTCTCGTGGGAACGATCTCATCTCTTCACTAACTACATATGTCATAACTATAGTTGGTATTAATTTGGTTACAGGCGACAACATTACCAAGGCTAACAAGAGTCGGTTGTGTTATTGAGTGTGAATCACTTTTACAGGTAGCGACGAGGAGGGGTAATATCAAGGGTTGATTGGTGTTGGCTTATTAAAGCCTTGTGTAAAACTATTGTCATCCTTTGGTGAAAGTATTAAGTTGGGTGAAGGCCCGTAGGCATAGACAAGATGTGCAAAACTGCGTTAACAAATATCATCAAAAATTAATTTCGATGCATTTAATTTTTCTGGTTTTTGATTGGGGTAGAAATGACTGCGGTAAGTTGGAGAGGTTCCAAAACTAATACACTTTTTTCACATGGGAATTTAGCAAACTACTCCAATTTATGCTTTAATTTTGAATTCTTTATTTTTTTAATTCTTAGTTATTCATAATTAATATCAACATAGAAATAAAATATGAGTATTGTCCGATTCAGAGGATAGGAAAAAATTCTTTTCATGTAATTGGAATGTATGGTTCGAGAATATGGGTCTCCGATCCTCATGGACTCAGTGCGAAAGTCTCAGCTGTAAATCCCGCATGGGGTGTGGAAGGGACAAACAAGTATTTATTTATTGTTTTTCAGAATCAAAGAAAAATCAAATGAATGTGTTTTGGGGGTGATATAAGAGTAAATTATAGAAAGAATCATGCAAATCTTTTTTTTTTACCGATATTCAGACATAGGCGACAAGTGAAGGCTTTGAAAAGATCACTCAAGAAATCCCACATCTAGAAACCCATTTATTTCAAAATTTAGAAAAAAATGGAGTTGAAAAAATTATAAATAAATATAACGTAAATAAACAAAATTCTCGATTGGATTAGGACTTGTAACACCTGGTATCTGATTTACTCGGTACACCGGAAAAAAAGGGTATTTGAGACTAATGTCATTAAAACCAGATCAAATTAATGACATTTGTCACTTTTTCGGTCATCACAAGAAATTGTACGAGCTGATTTTTAAAGAACCAGTACAAGAGGGGCATTTTTGTAAATAGTGAACAAAGTGGCTTATAAAAGAAGCTAACTTCAAATAAGACAAAAAAAAACTTGTCTTCCTCCTCCTCCCTCACTTACGACATTCACCATGGAAGCTCCTCTAAAAATTTTTAAGCTTTGTGATAAGAAAGTGAAGGAGAATCAAGCCAATTAGTCGATACAAAACGATAATCCTCGATCTCGACACTTGATTCTACCAATTGGAATTGGGTTTCTTATTTTCTTTTACCATAACTATGAAACCCACTTGATGAAATTTATGGGATGAATGATCATAGATTGGCAGATATTAAGTGGATAATGTATGTTAGAATTACAGATTGAGATCTTTACTTCATTCAAAACTATTAAGCAGGTATATGGGTGAGTAATCAGACAAACAAATGGGTCGTGTCGAAATTTCAGTAGAATATAGGAAAGTTAGGCTTACTACGGGTTTTGGTGGCATTAAGCCTACCCATCCCCTAGTGCCAACACGGTCCAAAAGGTGGGTCATGTTAGGAATACATTTTTTTAATTAGTTATGGATAAATGATGTTTCTATGTTATACTATTCCAACTGTGAAGATGAATCGATTTGATAACTTAGATATTGTTATTCATGATATTGATCCTATTGCACATCATCACCATAGAATTTATCGTATTTAATTTATAGACATTATCATCTCTACATCAATTAATACCGAGTTATTGCGAAGTAAATCATAACGAAAGGATAAGATTATGAAAGTAAATATTCTTGCATTTATTGCTACTACATTGTTCATTTTAGTTTCTACTGCCTTTTAACTTATAATTTACGTAAAAATTGTTTGTCAAGTTGGTCAAAGTGATTAATCTGAATGAAACTTGACTTCTTACTTCTTAATGGATTACAGAAAAATGCAAAGAATTTCAATTTGGAGTCGTAGACCAACGTAGACAAATAAGGGTGGACTAAAATCAACACTATTATATAAGATCCAATAGTATGGCAGAATGAAGTTTTTCTTCTTTTTCTTCTTTTTGATTTGGAAATAAAGAAAATTGGATAAATCAAAAGTTAATTAATACCCCCTTTTGGCTTTCAAAAAATTGGATAGTGAATGTATCCATTTTTGGTTCAAATTCTTGATAATTAGGAATAAGAAAGATAAGATGGATTTTATTTATCAAAACCTTTTTAATGGAATTTTTTATGGAATATCATTTATGCTTAACGAATTAGAACAAGATATGTTTAACATTTGTGGGAACTTTTTGAATCAAGTCTCCTGCTTAGACTGACAAATCCACGATCAATTGTTATATCCTATATTCAAAGAGGAGAAATGAGTGTCGATATTGTAATGATTCAAAAAGATTTTACTCTTACAAAATTGATGAAAAAGGGAATACTGATTATTGAACCAATGCATTGTATTTTTCTTCAGTCAAATCTTTGGTTTATTGGATTTGATATGATATAAAAATCTTTTTTTAAAATCCTGATTGTACCTATATAACCTAAGTTTTTTATTTGTTATTTGGATTGCTAACTCAATGGTAGAGTACTTAACTCTTATGTGCTACTAACATCTTTTACACATTTTAGATCAATCCATATAATTAAATGAAGAACAATCCGATGATGTAAATAAATGAGAAATTCAGAATAATGGGGGGATGGAAATATGGGAATGTCTACGAATTTAATCAAATAAGATATGAAGGTGGGATAGTAGGTTCATTGCGGGGTTTAATAGAAGAGTTTTATAAGTTTCCAGAAATTGAAGATACAAATCAACAAATTGAATTTCAATTATTTGTGGAAACATATCAATTAGTATAACCAATGATAAAAGAAAGGGATGTTGTACCTATTCTTCTGAATTATTTGTAACAACGATATTAATTTGAAAATCTAGTAGGGATATGCAAAAATAAGACCATACCTATTGATAAATAGAATAACTACTTATTTGTTGAATAGTTAGATCCTGCTCTTACTAACATAGGGGTTGGAAGTGTAACAAAAGGTATAACCAACGAATTATGATATTTGTTCCATAATTTTTTAAATATGTCTTGTTTTTGATTCATCAACTTTATTTTCAAGAAGAAGACTAGGAAAGATCACACAACTGAGTCAAAACAAGCAAATCCAAATAGCCAAGTTCTTGTAACCTAGAAAAATGGGCAGGACAGATGTGCCAGGTATTAATATTGTTGACTGTTAATGTTACTTCTGCTAGATTTTAGTACTAGCATAGCATGTATGTCCATGGAGATATGTTACAATTTCCTTTCAGTGGGTTCTAATAAGTAATTGTATAATAATTAATGAAATAATAACTTTGGAGATCATACCTGTGTACCTCATTTCCTTTTAATCGCCAAAATGTAGGCTTAGTGAGGGATAGAGAGAAGGACAGGAAGAAATTTAAGAGCGTTTATTTCATAATCTGAGACCGAAGCTTGAACTTACATTATATAGAAAGAAAAAGAGAAATAGACAAAAGGTTAAAGACAAAAATCTAAAAAGGAGATTGCTTTCGTAAGAAAGGAGTCAAAAAGCTATAAAGCTAGAAAAGAAAAAGCAAAGATGGTTGGCCATGTGTCGGCCAACTAAACACTTCAATAATTACATGCTTAAAACGAAAAAATTTGTATGCTTTAGTCTTCAGTCTTGAATTATTACTTCATTGGTGGAACTGTCGTCTTTGACTGTTGATGTTGACGTACACTGGGCATATTTATGGGTTGGATAATTTTTGAATGCTTCCAATCGTTAGATAATTCCTCAAATATTCTACAAGTGTGGGAAAATTGTGCTTCCATTTGTTTTAGGAGTTGTAGTGATTCGGTAGCTATTGGACTTTGATAGGTAGAGGTCATCAATTTATTGGGTCCTCGATAATTTTAATTTCTCGATTACTAGTTGTAGTGTTTTATAATATGATGTATGATAAATAGGAATTTTAAGGATTATGGATTTTTGATTTAAAGATTTAATTATTAGTGTTTTGATCGTTATGTAATGTAAATATTGAAAAAATGGGTTGTATGGTTTAAAAAATTATTGCCTAAAATTAATGGTAATCCTGACTCTTGTTGATAAATAGAAGGGACTATAAATGTATAATTTTAAATGATAATGTTATTATAATAACTAACAAGCCATATATATTTTATATTGCCATTAGCTATTCTTATTTGTAAAGGTTTGTGGTTTGTTAAGTTTTTTCGAATTATTTAATACTGTTTTAGATGCTATACAAATAGTAGCTCCTGTATCTATATAAGCATTAAGTTCTTTATTCTAAATCTTGACTTGAATAAAAGTTGTATTTGGATTTAATTGTTGATTCGGAGTCTGAGCTTTGGATATCAAATTGATATATTGAATAAATTGTTGAATCTGTTTCATAATCTGATTCTATTGGTTCTAAATTATATTTTATTGCTGAATTTAAAATGTTAAGTTTTTTAAAATTTATTTTGATTTCTTTTAGGGCAATTATTTGCATAATGACCTTCTTCCTTACATAACCAACATCTATATTTTTTCTTATTTTCTGGACAACATTTCTTTTTAGGTTTATATTTACGATAAGAATTTCATCTAAAATATTTTTTATAAGATTTAAAAGGGAATCTTTTATATCTATTTGGATATTTTTCCATTTATATTTTTATATCAATATTGTTTTTTATGTTGAGAATAGGTAGAAAAGTCACATCCATATTGTTGTGGTACTTTTGAATATTTTAAGTAACATAATTAAATATCTTTATGTCTTAATTTTCTGTGTAATTGTGCTTCTAAGCATTTTTGAGATGATACTTCTTCAGTAATAGAAATGGCTCCACCTAGATTATAAGCAACGATATTAGCAGTTTGTTTTATTAAAAATAATTCTTCCACTGTTTTATTAATTAGGTAAGGTAATTTTTGTATAAATATTTGTGTATACATTTCTTGCTTAGTTCTTTTAATTTATAATAACACTTTTTAAATTCACAAATATATTCTTCTAGATGACTTATATCACATATTCTCATATTATTTAAATGTCATAAAGCGTTTTTTTTCTTTCTTCATTTTCAATTTCCTGTTTATAAGGCGTAATATCTTTTCCAATAAATTCTTTATAAATTTCATTAGTGACCATTTGAAACTTTTACTGGCTCAAGAGCATTTAAGAATTCAATAGTATTTTTAATTCGTATTTTCTTTGTCTAATAAAAAATTTAATCCAATACCAATAGTTTTATATATAATAAAATTCTATGAAGTACTTATATTTTTTAATCCTTCAAAAGGTTTTTCTAATTGTATAACTAATGCTAATCAATTTGACTATTTTAATAATAATTTTTCTGGTGCTATTACGCAATCTAAGTCGAGAATTCCATCTGGACCTAGGGTTATATGTCTTGGTGTATATTCTGTAGGAAAATTTTGAAAATTATTAAAGATTTCTCTTTCCTTGGCAAAGTGGTCTTTGTAATTTTTACTACCTATATAAAAATATTAATAGAAAAAGTATGTAGCGAAAATCCTTTAGATCCTATAAAAAATAATAATAATCAACTAATAGAAATAAAACTCAAAGATCCTACACAAGATATAATATACAATATACAGAACAAGATGTACAAGAATTTCTTACTGAATGCTCTGAATTATTACAAAAAAATATTAATTTCACCTAGTGCAAGTAAACACTCAGCTCTATCATTTTATGTAAATAATCATTCTGAACAAAAGCAAGGAAAAAGATGACTGGTAATCAATTATAAAGAATTGAACAAAGCCACATTAGGCGATGCATATAAATTACCTAGAAAAGATTATATTATTAATCATTTAAAATGACATCATTGGTTTATTACTTTAGATGCAAAATCAAGATACTGGCAATTAAGATTACATGAAAATACAAAACCATTAACAACCCTTACATGTCCACCTCAAAAACATTATCAATGGAATGTATTAGCTTTTGGATTAAAACAAGCCCCTGGTATTTATCAAAGATTTATGGATAATAATTTAGAAGGATTAGATGAATTTACCTTAGTATATATAGATGATGTTAATATTTTTTCAAATAAATGAAAAGATAATCATCTGCAAAAAGTAAAATTTTTTTTAACTCGATGTCAACAAAAAGGATTAATTCTAAGCAAAAAAATTAAATTAGCACAACAAAATATTGAGTATTTAGGTATAGAATTCCATAATGGATTTCTTAAATTACAACCAAATATTCTTGAAAAATTACAAAACTTTCCTGTAAATTAAAAAATATAACCGAAGTTCAAAATTTTTTAGGATTGTTAAATTATATTTTTGATCAAGGATTTTTAAAAGATTTAGCGAAAGAATGCAAAACTTTACAACTCAAATGTGGTACAAAAAGACAAATTTCATGGATTGATGAAGATACTAATAATGTTAAATTATTAAAAAAATCTTTGTACAAAGTTACTAGAATTATACAATTATTCTACTAAAAACAAGTTACTTGTACAAATAGATGCAAGTATGGATACATGGGCTGGCTATCTATTGGCAGAACCAACCAACTCAAGGAAATATCTTTTATGTAAATATATCAATGGGACTTTCAATCCCACTGAAAGGAAATATCCTATTCATGAAAAGGAAACATTAGTCTGTCTAAAAACTTTACGCAAATAGAAAGTAGACTTATTACCTGTCAACTTTCTAATACAGACAGATTCCAAGTGTTTATGTGGATTCACCAAATATAATATTAAAACCAATTATAATCAAGGACGACTAATTCTATGGCAATTGGAATTAACTCAATATAATTTTAAATTCACTATATTACATCTATTGCTAACAGTCTTGCAGATACATTAACTTAAGAATGGAAGTAGCTATCCTCAGCTTAAACGATTCATTAACCAAAAAGGAGGCAGAATTGACAAAGCTTCAACAACAAGTTGGATTAGTTACCAAAGAAAGCAGCCAATTACGAGCTACTATTCTACTTTTGGAGAAACAGTCAATTCCAAATATTCAACCCATCACTCCACAATAAATAACCCAAACAACTATTTCTCCTCCTATACAACCTAGTCCTATCCTAGCCCAAAATAAAGAAGACCACAAAGAAAACAAAACTTATGTTATTTTTGATGGACTTATGGCTGGACTTTATGATGAATGGCATAAAGCCTTATTTCATATCATTGGAAAACCCTCTATTATCCACAAAGCATATAATACCAAGGCTGAAGCTGAAAAAGCCTAGCAGAATTCAGAAACCCAATATTAAAACCCCAATATAAACAAATCTTGGAAAAACCACCAGTTGAATCTAAAATGTAAAATTTAGGAAAGCCCATCAATATGAAAAAAATCAATGCTATACCTACCAAGGCCTTGAAGGAAGAAACGAAGCGAATTACTCCTGATATTTTTTATGACTGCTTTCAAGCTTTAAATGAATAGACTAAAGATCAAAAACAATTCCAATGTTATCCATAGAACCGCGGACGATATGGACATAAAGCAATTATCTTTCCAGAAGCAGAACCCCTCACCATTTATCTTTTCTTCCAAAGTGGTTTAATAGATACCATCTATCTAACCAATTTACACAGTTTAGTAGAATTCCCTGTTGGATTTGTACAGGCAGTAAAAATTACAAAGACCACTTTGCCAAGGAAAGAGAAATCTTTATCAAAATCTTTAGCATTGATAACTAATCCAACTTGTTGCTTTTTTCTAATACTTCAATTATTTGTTTAGTAATAAAGTAGTTTTAAGATGTTATTTTAATTCATTAAGTTGATTTTTAATTGTTATTAATTCTTGACCGATTTCTAATAAAACAAACTGCTAATATCATTGCTTATAATGTACGTGGTGCCATTTCTATTACTAAAGAAATATTATCTAAAAAATGCTTAGAAGCACAATTACACAGAAAATTAAGACATAAAGATATTCAATTATGTTGCTCAAAATATTTAGAAGTACCACAACAATATGGATGTGACTTTTCTACCTATTCTCAACATAAAAAACAACATCGATATAAAAAATTTTAATGGAAAAATATCCAAATAAATATAAAAGATTCCCTTTTAAATCTTATAAAAATATTTTAGATGATTTCGTATCGTAAATATAAACCTAAAAAGAAATATTGTCCGGAAAATAAGAAAAAAATGAAGATGTTGGTTATGTAAGGAAGAAGGTCATTATGCAAATAATTGTCCTAAAAGAAATCAAAATAAATTCAAAGAAAAACTTAACATTTTAAATTTAGCAATAAAATATAATTTAGAACCAACAGAATCAGGTTATGAAATAGATTCAACATTTGTTTCATAAATAATAATGGCTACTATTGATGAAAGAATGAATAATTAAATGATCAAATAATAGGAATAACAAATGGAAATTTAGCCTATGAAAAAATAAAATTTAATGCCCGTCTAAAATTAGGAATTCCACTACAATCACATAATCTTGATGAAACTATTACTATTGCGTACAAATTTTATAGAGAACATTTAATGATAAATGGTTAGTATCCATTTTCTATTACTTATCACATTAGTTACGGATTAACAAATTCACATCATAGTGTTGAATTTAAAAATACAGATAGAATATATGTAGACTAATTATTTACAGATGTAGCGAAAGTAGGTACTAATTTAGGAACATGTTTAAGATAGTTACCAGATATAAGTTATCTAATAAAAATCGATTCATCTGAACCTAGATTATCTTTATCTAACAATAAAATATTAAAAGAACAAATACCATTAAGATCAAATTCAGTAAGACTAGAAAGGCCTATTCGATTTACTGAACCAGGAATTAAAATTACAAATCACCAAATCGCTATTGAACAAGATAAACCAGAAATAAAAATCAATCAAGAATTAATAACAATTAAAAATCAACTTAATGAATTAAAAGAACATCTTAAAACTACTTTAAGAGTATTACTAAACAAATAATTGAAGTATTAGAAAAAAAAACTAATATTGAGAATCAATTAAAAGAACTAATAACTATAACTCAACCTTTAATAAATAGTCAAAACTATATGACTAAGGTTAATGAAATTCAAAACACTATAGAAAATAATGATCAACAACTTTTTAAGGTTTTAAGTTCAATAAATGAAAAACTGGATCAAATTACTAAAGTTTAGAAACGAAGCAACGACAACAAAAATTGGTATCAGAGCTTGTTTCGATAACTAATATTTTAGTAAAACCATGACGCATATAGAATCATCTTCAAATAGTGATGATGACAACTTAAAATATCACTCTATAAACATTGAAAAAGATATAAAACTTCAGCTTGAAGAAATTACTCAATTAGTTAATAAATTAACACTAACTAATATTAATAATACTCCTTTATCTTATCTAAAACCAATAACTGATTAGGATGAAATTATTTATGGTTATGAATCAGACCAAGAAATTTACACAAATTAGCAAAAAGATCAAGAAATTTACACAAATTAGCAAAAAGATGAGAATCAACCAGAATCTAGTCAAAGTGGAGGAAAAAGAAAAAGAGAATTCAAAATAGATATAATTGGGATTATAAACCAATAGAATTAGATGAAGACTTAAATCATTTTGGATATTATCAAAACATAATAAAATTCGAAAATTCCCTACAGAATATACATTAAAACATATAACCTTAGGACTAAATAGAATTCTCAACTTAGATTGCATAATCACCCCGGAAAAATTATTATTAGAATGGTCAAATCAATTAGCATTAGTTACACAATTAGAAAAACCTTTTGAAGGATTACAAAATAAAAGTACTTTATGGAATTTTATTACATATAAAACTACTAGTATTGTATTAAATTTTTTATTAGACAACGAAATACGAATTAAAAATACTACTGAATTCTTAAATGCTCTTGAGCTAGTAAAAGCTTTTCAAATCGTCACTAATGAAATTTATAAAGAATTTATTGGAAAAGATATTACATCTTATAAACAAGAAATTGAAAATAAAGAAAAAAAACGCTTTATGGCATTTAAATAATATGAGAATATGTGATATCTGTCATCTAGAAGAATATATTTGTGAATTTAAAAAGTATACTTTTCTATTAATATTTCTATCTCATCTTGTAAATTTGTATTATTGAATAAATCAAATTGTAACTGATTTAATTTCTCGGTTACTAGTTGTATCGTTTTATAATATGTTGTATGATAAATAAGAATTCTAAGGGTTATGAATTTTTGATTTAAAGATTTAATTATAGGTGTTTTTATTGTTATGTAATGTAAATATTGACAAAATGGGTTGTATCGTTGAAGAAAATTATTGCCCAAAATTAATGGTAATCTTGACTCTTGTTGATAAATAGAAGGGGCTATAAATGTATATTTTCAATGATAAAGATCGAAAAAAGAATCAATTCATTCTTTTCTTCTTGCTGCACTACAAGCCTCTCCTATTGTTCTGAGCCCCCTTTCAGTTCATCACCTATCTCATCTCTATGCATTTGAGGTAGATTCAACCTTTCCGATTTCTTCTTTTTTAGCCAAAATAGGTCCAAGCTGAATTCTATTGTTATGGGGTGCCAAGCTATGTCTTTATTTGCTTCATCTTTCTTTGTCGCCGTGGATTTCCTTTTGCCTTTAGTTGAATTAGATTAAATTTTTGAACAGGGATACCACACTATCAGGTGAGACTCCCCCAAGTCACACCCGTGATTGGGAGAAGTCCCTCAGTAGTCATATCCATGACCCTTCGCTCCATTATAAATACCCTTCTCTACTCATTTTTGCATTATTTTGCTGTGCTTCTTCTCCAGCTGTAGACCCAATCTCCATCCCTCACAGATGCACGCCCCTCGCCTAACGCATGCTTGTAATAATCTCCTAGTGGAAATCATACAACCGTGCCATAGTAGGCACTGCACAACTGTGTCGTCGCTCTAGTTAACGTTGCAAGTCCGTGCGTCCACCAAACCAACCTAGTAGGAGCACAAACGATGCCTTTACTTACGCAACCAATTATGCCTCTAAGAATGAAACAACCCAGAGTTTCCTCATCTCTACCACAAGTGCATACTTTAGGTATTCCGTGCCTCAACTTTCAAAGTAGAGAGCACCAATAAGGGTACACTTCTCTTATTGATTGTAAAATTATTCTGAATAGATTTTTAGATTCTCCAGCACTTATTGAATTAGGAATATTTGATTGAGTCCACGAGTTGCTGTGAAATTTAAGATGGGAATAATTTTCTACATTTTGGAAAAATTCATATGTAGAATTTACATTAGAGTTTCTGCCCATTTTAGAATTAGTTTATGAAACTAATAATAGGGACACTGTTTTAAGTCTTAAATTTATAATAATTAATGCATATTATGAGATCACTTTAGAAGTACTTAATACTATTTTTGGCTTTCAAAATACTAATTTCCATGAATTTCCTAACGATTTTGTAGCTAGCAACTTTTGGTCATAATTGAATAATTCTAAGAAAGTGTTTTCCCCCAGTCGGTCTAAATCATCTACTACAATGACCCTGCCCTTCACCATCTCCATTATTTTTTAATTTTTACGTTATTTGGTAGAGGAGATAACAATGGGATAGTTTCTAAGATTGAATTATTTATTTTGTGGTGTATGGTACATGTTAGGCCCTTTAATGCCGGTAGTTGGTTTAGTCTGCATTTACATGAAGTGGCTTAATCTAGTGTAGGTACAATAGTAGTTAGGACATTTGTGACCCAAATTGCAGAACATCTTAGCTTGCTACTGAGAGAACACACATACCGATGTAACTAGTGAACTCGATTCTCAACGTGAAATCTTTGGTGCTGATGAAGGTTATCAAGCAATAAGTGATCACTATGTTCTTATCCATCATGACACGGGGGAAGCTTCAAGCAGCAAGCGAGCTTGTGGTGAAGAAATGGAAGCTTCAAAAGAAGATGATGTTACACATATGCATTAGACATCTTTATATAGTTATGTGGAGTATCAGTCACTGATAAATTAATTGATAGCATTTGACCAGCGACCAAATGGTAGGCTCAAAACCATTGAAGCTGGTGTGAAGAAGATCCAAAGTATCATGGTCAATTTAAATGCTCACTTTGGATAGCCTCCACCCCTATTTTAGTATCTTGTTTTTAATCTTTCCCTTTTTATTGGTTGTTGTTTTAATTTCTTTTCGTTTTCATCTTTATCCTTGCTTTCATTCTTTTGCCTTTTATATCATCCTTTCATTTTCTTATCACATTGAGGGAAAAGTGATGTTCAAGTGCTACGTGAGTATTATTTTAGAACAAAAGAAAAAAAATGATTATTTGTGTCTTGTGTGTTTGTTTTCCCATTTACTAGTTAAAGATGTATGATTATTAAATGAACTCAATCTGGATTAGAAATGCATAATATGAGGGAATGGGTATACTTGCATTCTTAGACTAATTGACTTGGATTTTAGTTAAAATGACATTGGCCTATTGTGACAGATGAATGACACCTTTCATTTGGTAAGATTTTGAGCCTTTTTGAAATATTAAACATCAAATTTTGTAATTCTTTGTCGAGAGTGTTCTTTCATGATTAAGAAACTCCAGAACTTGCTTGCAAATAATAGTTGAGATCACACAATCTTATGCAAATATTGAAACGATGAAGGAAATTAGGATTTAGCCGTTTTGCTTAAAAGGCAACCATGATTTTACCTCTAGTAAAGCCCCTTTGAGCTTAACATGACTCCTTTTATTTCTTTAAACTCAAATATGAACCTTGACCTTGATTATTTATCATCTTTGTTGTACCTACCATAAGGCAAGACGAACATTTGAATGAGTATAATTGGGTTTACAGAATAAGTGGGGGGAATCATAACCTATAGTTCGCTATTATATTAAGGATGGGTATGGTTGTGGAGATTTTCACTTCTCCTTTATATTTCTCTTCTCTTGATTTCCTTGTTTTAGAATCATAAATACAAAAAATGACAAATATGGTAAAAAATAAGAAGAAAAAATGAAAAAAGATAGAGAAAAAGAAAAAAAGGAAAGAAAAGGAAGGAAGAGAAGCTGAGTAGAAAATAAAAAGAAGAGGAGAGAAAAGAAAAAGATGGAAAGTGTTCATTTTATTAAGTGAGAGGAAAGAATTGTGTGTTTAATGGTCATTTTTTTGTGTATGTTTAAATACTCAATTTATGTTGTGGTTTTAAACTACAATTTTCCTTTCTCTTACCCTTAGCTCCCCTCCATTACAACATAAATAAAGACCTTCAGATTGATGCTTGTGTTTGATATGAGTGGTAGAGATTGGATTGGTAACTGGTAATGCCTTACATGAAATGAATGATGAGTGAATACATATCCTACCTTTAAAGGCTTAAGAGGATGAAAAGTTGGTGAGTATCTATCACACTTTTTGATGGTTCTTTTAATTGACGTGCTTGTTGATTTTGGCTAAATATGGAAAGAATAACTTGTTCATAGAGTATTATGATTTTCAAATTTTTAGGTTGTGTTTATTGAAATGATTGTTGATATCTTTTACTATTAATTGGGAAAATTGTTGTCTACTGTCTAGTATTGTTTGTTTTGCTTGAGTAAAATTGAGGGAAATGTTAGGGAAACCGTTGTTTACATTATTTATTTTCATATTCTAGTATTGTTTGTTTTGCTTAAGGAAAATAGGAAAATGTTGCATTGAATTTAGTTTGATTGTACTCCAATTCATATCATGAAATTGGCTGTGATTTGAATAAATATGAATTAAGTGAAATTTAGTCAAAGTTGTATGAATATTAATTAGCTTAATTTGTAAATACAGTGTATTGATTTTCGAATATAGCGTTAAGTTAAACCATATCAAATCCTATTTGCACGACTTTGCAATTCACAACATTAATTTAGGCACGGCCGTGCAAGTTGTTAACCTCATGTACGACCTTGCAAGCTAACTTGTACCATTGTAACTGAAGACCATTAACCTCCAAAATCCTAGAATTACAATCTTTGTTTTCTCAACATTTTTTCAACAAATGAATTAAATTGTAGTAACATATAAAAATATGTTGTTTTCTTAACATTTTACAGTAAATGTAAAAACATGTTGTTTTCTTAACATTTTTCAGTAAATGAACTACATTTTGCAGTAACTGAATGAACTTCAATCTGTTAATGGTAAGATTCAGGTTTGAGCTAAATTTACATTGGACTTCTCTTTTACAAATACAAAACTTTTCACAATGAAGAGAACAAACAAAGTTCTCGTAGGAAATACCAACTCCTAAATTGTTTACTTCTCCCAAATTTTCAAAACTAAATTTTTTTTGTGCCTATCAATCAAAATGCATTTTAATTAATTAATACAATTATAAACATGAAAAGCAATTATTAATAAAAATTGAAATTAAGACAAAAACTTTCTTCAAATACTATAAGTAAATCAGTCATGTGCATTGAAGGTGGGATAATATCACTTTTACTTTGTTTGCTTGTTTCTGTATCAATGACCTAACATGATAAATCATTAAAAGATTAATAATAGATTACAACAAGAAAATATTACAAATAATACTTGAGATTTTGTTCCAGAATGATGATGAGTGTAAAGCATAGTTGTGTTATCCATACAAACAACAATTGGTTGCATTTCATATGTGTCATAACCAAGTGGTCCATAAATACAAAATTGAAATCACTAAATAATTATGCCCAAAAGATAATATTAGAAATAGTTACTAAGAATGTGGTCTACAGTCTCCATGATTGTAAACCATCTCCATGATTGTAAACCATACTTGTAAAATTCATCAAAATAGAAAGTGGATGCATTTGCTATTTGTTATAACATGAAAAAGGAAAAATTTTTTAAAGCAAGTAAAACAACACATGCAATATTATTAATTACTAAAAGCTAACCTGATCTTGAGGTAATATGGGATGTTGTATGCTAGAGATAATACAAGTATGTTGGGAATTTTCTTCTGAATCCTAAATAGAGTAGTTAAACCAAAAAGTACTTAAAATTTTAATAATATAAATTATATACATTAAAGGTTTGGACACATAAAATCAGCAAAAATATAACCTGAGTATTAGAAAGGGGGATGGATGTCGAATCTGCCATATTTGTTGAAGTCTTGCATTTTTTTTACATTCCTTCTTTTCCTTGAACTTTTCTTTAATCCACCCTTCAATCTCTTACTTGATGTAGGTCTTGTCTTTATTTTGACACGTTTAATGTTATTCCTTTAACCAAAATTAATGTTAGGTTGATTGATTATATTCATTTTAGTATTTGACCGTTGGGTCAACTCTTCATCTTGTAATATTTGGTTCCCTTCATCAACTATTTCTTCACCTTGTAATATCTCATCAACTGTCTTCAACATGTTGAGAAGCTGATCCTTCACAATTTTACAAGTATCTCTTCTTTGCTGCTCTTATAACCAATCACATGCTTAATGCACACAATTCTTTATACCTTATACTTGACAACATTTTAGGATCTATTTCACTTTCATTGATAGTAGTGTTTTTACTATCAATGTACCATAATTTTGCTTTCCATGTCCATATTTTTGAAATATACTCACTCAATATTCTTAAAATATTTTTTAAGTTAAAAACTTCAAAACATGAAAACATAAAATGCCAGCAAACTCAAACTTCCGATAACTACAATGGACTTCATCATTTGATGAATCATAAGTGACCATATTAAAGTAGCTCTTCCTTACAAGAGTGATCTCATATGTTGTAACTGTACCATCTTCACCGCAAAGATGAAAACTAGAATCATGGGAATGATTCCATTGATCTTGAAAACAATTAAACACTTCTGGCGCATAGACAGTAGTTGCATGCTTTAAAATTTGAACAGGTGCTGACAATGTTGAAGTGCTTACATTACTTCTAAAATTAGCTTTTAACTCATCATATCGACGATCATCAATAAGCCTCTGGAAGTGATTAAAAATTGCAAAAAGTTATGTTGATAACTCATGTACCTTTTTACAATGCTATTTATGTTCTCACTTCGTTGGGTGGTGGTCATGTCTGCATAAAATAGTTGACATCAAGAAACCAAAACTCGTTTTTTCCTTTATATGAAACATACGTTTCAACCAATCATTATCTTGAAGTTCATATCTTTGCAGCATCTTATTCTATGCATTGGAAAAATCTTCTTCTTCTTTAAAGTTATATATGCATGAGCTGAAATCCCGTGAAAAATCTTTACTGGGAAAAAACACCACTCAAATGGATTGTAGCATTTTGATAAATACAAAGTCGATATGAGTTTTAGGCCATCTTGAAGCTAACGCCTTTACCATCGCCTCATCCTAATTAGTTAGAATAGTTGTAGGCTTTTTCTTAAACATAGCTCTAGTAAATATGTCGAACAACCAATCACATGTTAGAAGAGTCTCATCATATAGGAGAGCAATACCAAAAATTATTGTTTGCTTATAATGGTTCACACCGACAAACACAGCAAATGGACAACCCTCACCATTCTTCTTGTAAGTAGTATCGAAGCAAACAACATCACCAAAGTCTAAGTAGTCATTCCTCATCTTTGCATCAGACCAAAATATATTAATTATCAAATCATCTTCATCCACTTGAATGGGGAAAAAGAAATTAGGATCTTTAACCTACATTTTATACAAATATGCTAATACGCCACCTGTATATCCTTTTTTAATGTCTCTTGTTCTTTTAGATCTTAAATAATTCTTGTAATCCCTTAGAATAAAGCCAACAGTGTTTCTCCCACCTCCTTGTCTCTCCTAAGATCATGGGATGCTTTTGGTAGAATTCCCACATTATTAGCCATTTCAATTTGCATTGTTACAGCTGAAGATATCTTTCTGTCACTTCTATGCAAATGTGTTTTGTTAGGACTTGAAAGGCATTGATTGTGATCCTTGACAAATTGAATAACTTGAAATTTTCAAGTTTTCACACTATTAACTTTCATTCATGCCTTACAACCAAATCTTGTTTATGAACGTGGAGCTCTTACATATAAATCTCTTTTATTAGGCATCCTTTTACCTTCAGCACTACAACAAAAAAGCTTGCGAATCAATTTAGCAGATTTATCTTTGCGACTTTTACTTCTTCTTATTCCAAAGCCGACATGTTTGGTATAAATTAAATAAAATTGATAAGCTTCTTCTTCCTTCTCAAACTCCATGCCAAATTTCGGTATTAACTGTCTTAGAATAGATGAGTGGACTTTGTTCAAATTCTCCTTAGAATTTGAATTCCCTAAAGTGGATGAATTCATATTATAGGTCTCACTGGCAGCCAAATGAGTTGAATTCATATTACGAGTCTCATTGCCAACCAAATCGGTTAAATTCATATTACTACTCTCATTGCCATTCCCAATATCATTCTTATGCTGCTTCTCCTCAATTTCATAATCTAATTGACAGTATGGAGTAGATTTACCTTCCATTTCTACACATGTCAAATTCAAAAACGAAGTACCATTATTGCTTTATTTTTAGATAAAATTATTAACACAATGAAAAATGAGTGTTTAGAAAATACTGTGAGGTATTTTAATTTGCCCTACATACCTTATTTAATTCTTATAACAGAAAAAGTGATTGGAGAATTGAAGGTTTCACGGTAAATTCTTCTCATAAAATGAATAATATGTTTTAGAAGGTCTTAAGCAGAAGTCAATATTAAGCAACTCAACCTTCACGATATACATCAATTATCACTTATGTATATGTATAAATAGAAACAAAAAAAGTTAGATACGAATGACTTCCATGCATCAAAACAATAAAAATAGCTTCAAAACTTACTTTAAAGAAAATGTAAAGAACAAATTCAGTTTAAGAGCCACCATAGGAAACCAATAAAATACCTTATTTCTCTCCATATTAAAATTAATAATAAAATTAAATTAACAAAATTATGTATTATCAGCAACAGAGTCATATTATAAAGAATTCAAAAGAGGCAGACATTGCATTCATGAAAAGTTAGGTATGTTGAGCCATTCCTCAAAATTTACTTAGAGATAAAGATAAAGAGAGAGGGAATAGTGATAAAAAACATGTAAGCTCAAGAATTGCTTAAAGACAGAGATACAAAGACGGAATGATAATAAAAACAACTAAGAAAATCTATAGATGAAAAAACAAATGAAACTTACATGGGAAATACTTGAAATTCGTCAAATATTATTTTTCTTTCCCTAGTGTGATCTTCTACTTCTTTACCTACAAAGTTAATTTGCTTTGTAAGAAGGGGGGAAAAAAAGCTTTCAAAGATATGAAAGCTTAGTTAAATGACAGGCAAAAAAAAGCTTTCAAAGATAACAAATAAGTGCAGAAAGAAACAAGTTAAATGGCAGGAAATCTTAGTTAAAGATGGCTTTGGAAATGACACACAATTATCGTTTACCATCATTATCATTATGGTACTCTTATTTGTAATGAATATATTAATATTCTATTTTTGTATTTTGTCTCATTTTAATTCGTTAATGCACAAATAAATAAATATAAAAAATTGGCTAATATTCACTCTTTTTTTCATTTATTTTTATTTCAATTATTACATTTTATGTTAACGTTACAGTATAATTGTATTAATTAATTCAAAATATTAATGGTTGTTAGTACATATTAATTGAAAACTTAGGACTGTGAGTTAGCCTGCACGGTTGTGCCTTCTGTAAATTTACCCTCCAAATGATAGAGGATGTCATTCCTACTCCATCTTCATCCTAAATTCTGTGATAAATTTACAGAACGAAATTATCGTAAATGTCGTATAATTTGATGCGGTTGAGATTAGGGGATATACGTTGGGTTTTACAAGGTGTAGGGAGGGGGTGAAGAGACTCGCAGTGAGACGGTGAGAGGGCGACTTCTATAGTGTTACAAAGAAAATTACAGAGATGTCAGCACTGCCAATGTTTCATCATCATTCATGCTCCATCTTTCTCCCTAATTCTGTGATAAATTTATAGAAGGCAGTATCCCGAAAACATCGCATATTTTGATGTGGTTAAGGATATGGGTTAGGTTTTACAAGGGCAGGAAGGTAGTGAGAAGAGAGGGTGAATTCTGTAGTGATACGAAGAAGATGACAAAGGACATCGGTTGGATCGGTTTGGCTCCTAAACCACGAATTTTGGGAAGAGAAATATAGAGTTTAAAATTTAAGAAGAAGAACCACGTTTTCTAGTTAAAGGATCTGGACTCCTATTCCAGCTAGCATGAATCCCACCGTTAATAATATTACATGGATAGTTACGAGGGATTTGAGTGGCCAAGCACGTGTGAGCTTTTCTACATTTCTTTTTTCCTTTTTCATGTGTATCAAAACCAAATGGACATCGCTTTCAAATTCCAGTGTATCTGGAGATGGTTTTTTTTATAAAGGGTGGCCATGCATGTGTCAGTCACGCCAAGCAAGCTAATAATAACAAAAGGGAAGGACATATTATAAACCCATCAACGATCACGTCTATATTATATCGTGCAAGTGTCGAAGAATTCAACGCAACTCATAGAATTCTGATATGTAGTGGGGAGCTGCCTGTGTATGAGACATGGTCCAGCTACCAGCTAGCTAGCATGGAAGTGGTCTTTCATCACTGGAACATGGCCTGTTTTCTCATTTTTCATTAGCCACTCTTACACTTCAAACCAATTGTGTTTGCTGTAAAACAATTTTTTTTAAATAATTAAAGTAGAACTAAACGTCGTGATATTTTGTCAATACTTGAATGTTTGAAAGTATCACATGGGAGATCTCGGAATCCATGTCCAATTCACGTATTATTGGTACCCTACTTCGATCTTTATATTAATTAAAGCGGATTAATAAATTATAGTTGCAGGATTACATAACTGCGGAGGATACAAGAATAACTAAGTATAACACAACATATAATTATTAGAATAACAATTTAACTACAATTGCAATATTAATTGCGACTGTAATTTAAAAGTTAACATTGTGAAGTTTTAAACTATTATTGAAAATTTCTGAAGGGGCATAGTTTCACAAAATCTTTGATTTGATCGTAGTCATTTCTAACAATCAAAAACAGAAAAATTAAATACACAAATGTAAATCAACACCAAAGTTTGTTAACACAGTTTTGTACATCTTGTCTATATCTATGGGACCTTCACCCAGCTTAATACTTTCACTGATGACCCCAGCTTAATACTTTCATTGACGACAATAGTTTTATACAAGGCCTTACTGAACCGACTTACTCAACCCTTGACACTATCTCTCGTCCTCACTACATGTGAAAGTATTTCACACTCAATCACACGACTACCTTGTGCTAACCTTAACAGAGGATTTTCTCAACAATATTTGATGATAACGATGTGAGATAAACAACTCAAGTGATTAAACAATAACCAACTTAAACAAAGATAACACCTGAGATAAAAAAACAACTCCTCTAAATATGTCGCTTCATCAACGAAAGAACGAGAAGTTGTCCATCAAAAGATTTGATGTGAGGTTTCAATATCATCACTGAAAATTCCACACACAACAGCCATAAAATGTCTCAAATCAACAAACTTTTCTTCACTGAAACATCATACACAAAGAACTGCAAAAGTATCAAGGCTACTGGTGTTGACACATTCCACTTGCACATGTCCGAAGCCTTGACACTCATGACATTGAGTTTTCTTCACTTTTCTATCACCTTTTTTAGTTTTAGCTGGTTGTTTGAAGTTACTATTGGATGAGCTCCCACAGTTATGCATAAAATCGGATCTATCCTTCTTCACTTTCTTTAACCACTTGCTGAAATTTCTTGTCAATAACTCTATATCCTCATTTTCATCGGATTCATCTTTGAATTTATTCATGGCTCTACTAATCTTAGATTGCAATGTCAATCCTTTGTTCCTCTCCTGTTTGTAAGAATTCTAATTACCTTATCCAATGACAATTCATTGATATTTTCGATATGAACCTCAGAAGTAATGATCTCAATGTCTTATTAACCAGTTTCAGGTTAGAGTACTTCTTCCCGAGTTAATGTGCTTGGTTTGTTGTGTCATGCAGTCTCTCATGATAGTCTCCAATGATTTCACTCTCTTCCATCTTCAGCTCTTCAAATCTCACAGCCAACATCTGAAGTTTTAAGGCTATCACAGATTTCGATCCTTCATCTATAGTCTGCAAAGTGTCCTACACTTCTTTTGCCTTTTTTTGTAAGATGCCTAGGAACAATTCCTAAGCGATTCATAAGATGATAACATAGCAAAGCGACCTTCATCAATTGCACTGAAGATGGCATGTAGGGCTAGAGAATTTCCATGTGCTCTCTCTTCTTTAGCCCTTGTCCACTCAGATGTATCTTTAAGCACTGCTTGTCCCTTTTCATCAATTGTCGCTAGATGTGACCAACCATTTACAACTGAGTTCCATGCTTTTGTTCTTTGTGCCTGAATGAATACTCTAATTCGTGATTTTCATTTAGGATAATTTAGACCATTTAATAACGGTGACCTGATAATTAATGCCCCCTTATCTTATAGCCATAATTGAAAAACACAGATATGTACCAACTTGACATACCAAGTTCTGATTTAGTGACCTGCTATGATACCAATTGAGGGGTGTAGTTTATTAAAATCTTTGATTTGATCACAGTCGTTTCTAGCACAATCAAAATAGAAACATTAAAAACACAAATGTAAATTGGCACCAAAGTTTGTTAACACAGTTCGGAACACTTTCCTTAAGTCTGCGATGCTCTCACCCAGCTTAATACTTTCACTGACGACAATAGTTTTATATAACACCTTACTGAGCCGAGTTACTCAACCCTCAATACTATCTCTCGTCCTCACTACCTGTGAAAGTATTTCATACCTCATAACACGACCACCTTGTGCTAACCTCAACAGAGGATTTTCTCAATAATGTTTAATGATAACAATACAAAATAAACAACTCAAATGATTAAACAATAACCAACATAAACAAGGACAACACTTGAGATAAAAAGCAACTCCCCTAAATATGTCGCTTCTTCAATAAAAGAACGAGAAGTTGTCCATTGAAAGATCTACTGTGAAGCTTTAATATCATCATTAAAAATTCCAAGCATAATAGCTACAAAACGTCTCAAATCAACAAATGTTTCTTCACCAAAATGTCATACACAAAGAACTACAAAAGCACCAAGTCTGCTGGAAGTTTTTCACATGAAAATCACTATCATTGACAACCCAAAAATCCCTCACAATATAAAAAAAAATGCAGCTCCCCTAATATAAAAAATCCTTGAAAATCAGCTTGCAAAAATCACTCTTAATAGTCGTTCAAAACAGAAGAAAACATAGCTACCAAATTCACACATTCAACAACCAATACAACCCTCAATTGTTATCAAAAACTGGAAGAACGTAGCTGCCAAATCCCACATCCTGGCAATGATAAACTCTCCAACAAATTCACGAAAACCTTGACAGAAAATTGCAGCACCAAATTAGGATACAATCCCCACAAAATCAGTTGCAAAAATAATCCAAGATTGCCCTAAAAATCCCAGCTTTCAATTCACAGAACACCTATCATTTTTCCTAACAAAATCACCGGATATCTAAAGAATTATAGTTGTACAAAAATGAAAAATCTGTAGGTTTTTTCCTCACAAAAACAACAACTTTACATTCCAAAAACTCACGTACACCTAGTAAAAACGCAGCTGCAAATCATATATCATAATCTTCATAAATTTAGCAACCTTAGATAACCATTATCCACAAAATAGGTTATCAAGAAGAGTCCAAAAATCACAAAACTCTATATCTTATTTTAGTTAAGATATGGTAATTTGCTTTCAACTAAATCCTATCATGACTAGGATTTTTGTCCCAAGTAAACCTCTTCTTCAAAAAATCCCACATAAGGTAGAACTCATCATAATAATCTTCCTCAAATAATTAAAGATATCTAATTACAAATAATGCCTAATTTTTAACACAAACATAATAATTATGACATCCTTTAAAAGATAACACAAACATAATAATTATAACATCCTTTAAAAGAGGTGCATCGAATCTGATAATGATGACCTATCAATATCTCATTTTAGTTTTTGGAGTTTAATCTTATTTCTCAAAGTATTAGAAAGTTTAAAGGATGTTTAACTTCCTTTTAATCATATTCCCTTTGGTAAAGATTTAATTTTTTTATAGGAAGTTGCATGGGGGTGTATATAATACGTAACAAGTCCTTAGTTATGTACCCCGGATCGAACATGAAAGGGCAAAAAATGGAGAAATGTGGAATGTACCTGATTTCGATTCTGAAACTTTAAATGAGCTTTTCGATGCCAAAACAATCCCGAATCCACCAACCTCTTCACGAGAATCCATCATTGAGACGCGAGCTAGGTCTTTCTACAGTTTTCTCAAAACACAATCTCTCTTAATGGGTCAGAGATTCCTTATGCTCGGGATTAATATGAGCAAATGAAGGAGACATAAACCTATTTATATAGCTTCCATATCGAGATTCTCCATCACAAGGCTGATATGGACCAGGTCTACATTAAAAGGGATCTATTTTCCACCTGGACTTCAACCCATTAATTTAGATCATTTATTGGGCCACTTCATTACCCTTATCTGGATTAAATTACGTAACTTAATTGATAATTTATTTGAAAACCAAAATTACAGTTAATAACTGTCCACTTAAAGGGAAAATTACAAAATTGCCCCTAATGGCAAAATTATCTTACAATCTCTCCCTTGGATAATTATTAATTGCAGTTTTACTCAAGTTTAAAAATAATTTAAAAACTTAGTTAAGCTATGCTGCTGTATTAGTTGACTAAGTTTAAAAACAAAACATTTGATCCAAAGGTAATGAAAGTCTACCATTTCATCCTGCAAGGCTTTCGATACCGAAAAGTATTAGATGTGTGTGTCATATGTGACACGGATCTAATACAATCACTAATACCTAATACCTCACTAACATGAATGGGAAAATGGAGTGTGGCAAACTACGATGATACCTTTATGATCTAATACGTATCATCTTCATTTGTAGGTCTCGATTTCTCTACCTTTATGCTAAACCGCATTGCTAAACTACATTAGAGAAATCCTATTTTCTCTCACTGAATGCTAAACAACATTAGAGAAAACTTATTTCCTCTCACCATATGCTAAACAACATTAGAGAAAACCTTTATGTTCTCCAACTGAATGCTAAACTGCATTAGAGAACCTTTATAAGATTAAAAACTTATATCCCCTTTTGTCATGTGAAACTTTAAGGATATATCCATATAAAACTGTATGTTTCTAATGACATAGGATTAAGGTCAATCTTTATAAATGTCCAGTGACCTTTAAAATGCGTAAGATCAACAAAAATCTTAAGACTTCTATACGTATTATGACAATGTATGATAACATGTATTACTGAGGATAAACATTGATCATCATTAATTGATGAACCATCATACCGTCATAATACATCAAAATGGACAAATGTAGATGGAGTAAACTTAATGATCTTTTAACTAACAGTGTCTAAGGACTTCAAAACACCTATATTGTATATTGTGTTCCAAACACAAGTGGGCAAAGTCCTTTAGTCAAAGAATCGACTTTTTGTAACATCCCGTCACCGATGGGAAGGGTAAGATAGTAATTTGGAACTGGTTAAGAGTGTTTAAAATTGTTTGGCTATGTTTATGCATTCATATATGCACGTGAATAATAAATTTTGCACATGAAAAA
>JAOSBN010000009.1:22629095-22645649 GCA_027563595.1 Erythroxylum suave
TAAATTTGTTTATTAATAATATAAGAAACTTTTAATCAACTAAAATGTTAACGATATTTAATTTCTTAAGAGTAAAAGTTTATAAATAGCAAAACACTACGAGATAAAAATTAAGAAATAATAAGTTGACCAAATCAACTAAATTTTAATGATATTTAATTTAAACTATAAAAAAGGAAATAAATGTGAAAAGAACTAAGAGTTCTTTATATAATCACTAAATAAACTTTTTAAATTAACTGTGTAATTATTTAAAATTAAAGTATAATGTAATTAATTATGCTATTAATTAAAGTTAATTAACAGCTTATGACTAAGATTTAAATTTAATATTAGTATATAAAAATTAATAACAATGAACAATTATTAATGCAGGGTTATAAATAACATATAAAATTAATATTAACATACGATAATTAATAAAATAGTTATTAAAAAATAAAATTTACTATTAGCAGTCAATTAATTGTATTTATTAATTAATAGTAACACAATAATAAACTAAATTAACAATTAAAACATAATTAAATTATATTAGGAAACGATTAATAAGAAAATTCCTATTAATTAATTAACAATAACGAAAGAGTCTAAAAAAGGGGAAAAATAAATAATATGCAAAGGGCCAAAAAAAGCAAAAAATAAATAATATGCACGGTCGTGAGCTAACAATTCCTCATAACCGTTCAATCACGCATGTGAATTAGTCATAGTCGTGACAACCATTTATATAAACTTAATAGTCATTGTCACTAATATATATACCTAATATTAATGTATAGTAGCTAATAATACAATAATTTATCATGAATAGGTATCTATATTAAGATATTGAAGTTCTGAACATGCTATCTTATTTAATGTAAAAATAAATTTTATGTAATTTTAAATTTTGTAATAAAATTATAAATATTTAAAATTTGAAATGTATATTAAGAAAGGATTTAACTAGGTTAAAATTTGTTATATTAAAAATATATAGGTTAGAATATTAGAAATGAATTGTAATATTGGTTAGTAATAATTTGGAATGAAAAAAATAAAGAAATTTATAAATCTATATTGTAACGAATTTATTATAAATGGATAAAATATACAAAATAAATATAAATATTTTAATATATAAGTAAAAAATAAAAAATTTATAAGATTAATCAACATTTATTAAGTCACACCTGTTAGTGAAACAAAATAAGTTAAAATATTTTTATAATCTATTAAATATTTTAGTTAATTAAAATAACACATGTAGTTGAAATAACATAAGTTAAAAAATTTTATAATCAATTAAATATTTTAGGTATAAATGAATATTGCATAATTTAAAATTTTTTGATAAATTTATAATTGAAATGTATTAGAAAGGAATTAACAATGTCAAAATTTGTAAATTTGATAGAATTATAAAAATTATATAAGTTAGAATATTAATAAAGAATAAGTAAAATTTGGTAGTAAAATTTTGGAATAAAAAAATTAGAAAATGGATAATGTAATGTGTTTGTTATAAATGGATAAAATATAGAAAATAGAATAATATATAAGTAAAAATTTAAAAATATACACCTTAAGTCACAGGTGGCCATGACTGAACCAAACATCTAATAAAAAGTTTAATTATAAATTATTATAAATTTTTTAAATATTTTAATCAAGGAAAATAACGAAAAATATAGTAACCCGTTAGTGACTTTACGATCTCAAGTTAACCTAAGAAATCACAGTTGTTCTCTCATCTTCTTCTTTGAATGAGATTCACCAAACAGTTGAAAAACCCAAGTGTTAAAATCTTCTTTTTCTTCAGATCTAAAGCCAGGACTTGAGATCTTGAGTTGGGTCGTTGCCTGATTTTGGGTATTGTCATCTGTCGCCATCGTTTTCCCTGTGTCGCCGCCTCCCTTGCATGTTGTTTACAATTATTGGTAATTTTTTATATCGTTAAACATAATTTGGTATTTGTTGTTTTATGATTTTAACGTAACAAAATGTGAGTTAAATATAATAAAGTTTTGAAATTTATGATGGTTTAATTTTGAGATTTAGTTAAATGTATTTAGTTAATTTCTTGTTTTGATTTAGGTTGATACTTCATTTTTTATATACATTGCTTTTATACTGTTAAGTATTTCAATTTTTATGCCTGAAAGTTGATATGGTCTGAATAAGATATGATAGCTTTTTAACTTTATCCTTCGATTTGGTAATTTTTTTTCTTGGTTTTTATACTTGGTTAAGAATTGTATTAGGTTAACAGTTTTTTGGAGCTTTGTTTTCTAATAACATAATTGTTAAATTGTAAGAATTGTGTTTAACTGTTCGGCGTTAATGAAATTATAAAACATTTTGATATAGTGTACAGCTGATCAAATTTACAAACATTTAATAAAAGATACAGGTTTACTAAAATATTTTGATTTTTTATTGTTACTTAGATTATGCCTCGTATGAGATTAGCAGCATCTTCATCTTCTCAAGTGGACGATGTGCCTATTTTAGGTAATCCTTACATTCAATTTAACACTCGTGAGAGCCAATAAAGGTATGTGAGTTTGAAAGATCGTCCGATTATACCGAACAGATTTATTGATCATGGAGTTATAACTGAATTAGGAATTGCAGACCAAGTTAATGAATTATTGTATATGATGGGACCAATCTGCAAAATTTAGAAAAAAATTCATACGTTGAATTAACATTAGAATTTTCGACAACTTTGCATTTGATCTTTAATGAAGATGGCATTGTGATTAATCTGATATTTCGATTGATGAATAGAATGTGTGCTCTTGCTTTAGATGACTTGAATAGTATGTTTAGATTTTCAAGTAGCGAGTTATATGGCTATCATGATGAATTTAGGCCTAAAGAATTTTGGAATGAAATTACAAACTAAACAAACATTTTCTGTCCGATTAGGTCTAAATCATTTACTTTAATGGACCTTAGCCGTCGCTATCTTGATAGGTTTTTAACTTCTACGATATTTGGTAAAGGAGATAGCCAAGGTGCAGTTTCTAAAGCAAAATTGTTTGTGTTATCGTGCATGGTGCATGGTAAACACTTTAATGTTGGTATGTGGTTAAGCATGCATATAATGGATGTGACGAAAGTTAGCGCTAGCAAAATAGTTGTTGGGGCATTTGTCACCCATATTACAAAGTATTTTGGTTTATTAACTAAGAGAACAAGCATGCCGTTAGTTTCTAGGAATTCTAGTTTAGACTTACAGTGTTTGGTGTCCATGAAGATTGTTAGGTGACAAGGTGATCGTTATGTTGTTGTTAATAACGAGATAGTAGAAGCTTCAAATAGTAAGCACAGTCGCGGTGAAGTAGGTGAAGTTATAGAAGGGGATGACTCTTTGCCACATGAAACTACGTGTTTCATCGTTACACCTAATTCTGTTGAATATCAATCACTGATTGTATTTGAACGGCGAACGAATGAGAGATTGGACAAGATTGAAGCTAATATTGCAGAGATCAGGACGAATGAGAGATTGGACAAGATTGAGGCTAATATTGTCGAGATCAGAAATTTTCTAGCAAATTAAAATCCTCGCTCGAGAAAGCGTCCACCTTCATCTTAGTATTGTATTTCTATCTTTTTCTTTTACCATTTTCTAGCAAATTAAAATCCTCGCTCGAGAAGGAGAAAATGCAATGAGAAAAACAAGGAAAAAAGAAGAGAAAAAGAAAATGGAGGGAAACGAGAGAAGGAAAAAGTAAGGGAGATTGGTAAGGTTATGTTTCAATTGAAAAGAAAAAATTCAATGTTGTATATTTTATTGGTTGTAACATTTTACAAATGCTCAATTAGTCCTATAGTTTAAAGCCTGTTTTACCTTTCTCCATCTGTACCTTGGCCTCCTTATAACCAAAATAACGACCTTTGGATTAATGTTTGCATTAGATATTTAGTAGAGAAGATTGGATTTGCTAGCAAGCTTATGGTTGATGCTTAAGATGAAATGAAAAATGAGTGAATATTTATAACCTTTGAGTGCTTGAAAGAAGGGATAGTAAAGTGAGTGCCTATCACACTTATTAATGGTCTTTCGGTTGATATACCTCTTAATTATAGTTATGCATGTGAAGAATAGTTTGCTCGCAAATTATTATAAGTTTTAAAATTTTAGGTTGCGTTCATTGAATTGATATTTAACATCTTTAATTATTAAATGAGAATAAAATTTGTTGTTATTATTAATTTGTTTATTTGGTGTTTGTGTTTTTATGGTTTAGGGTTTTTAGTTTTGGTTGAGTACAATTTTAGTTTTCAAGTATTGTTGTGACAGTGTAAAGTCTTGTGATGGTTTTTTTTCCTTTTGTTAAGTTCATGTTATTGTTCGTTATTGAGCATTATTAATTATTATGTAATTATTGCAACTTTTAAGTGTCTTTAACAATGTTGTACTTGTTATATGAGGCTTTCTCTAGTTATACTTGTTATACAAGGCATGCTGATGCTTCTGAGGATACAAAATTAGAGAAAAAAGAAGAAAGAGGAGAAAATTGGAGGGCTAGCAAACTGATAAGAAGTCGGATGGTGTAAATAGGACTGCTGACAAGCAGGATGGTAGCAAGAAGAAGAAGAAAAGAAAGACAAGGATAGGCATAGCGTGCCAATGTTAAGAAGAAAAAAGAAACAATAATTAATATAAGTTTTTAGTGCATGCATTTTCGAGATGAAATTAACTTTTTTTGGTCCCTAGAAACGTTTAGTTTGTTAGTGGAAATTTTGTTTGTTGAATAGTTTTAGTTTATTACATGATTGTGGATTTTCATGTTTACTTTTTCATCTTTTTGTCATTAAGGTTTTGGTGAAATGTTTATATTTAATTGATAGTTATTGGTTCGAAAACCAAAAGATTAATTTTATGTCAAAAATAGATATTGTCCTAGAGATTGACATTAATTTTAGAAACCAGCTCAAGGTTTGTTGAAGAAAATTAAAAAATTTAAAAATTGGAAATTAAATTAGAATTATTAATTATTATTTGGTAATTCAACTTAAATCCTTGATTTAAAAAAATTAAAAACTAGAAATTAAATGAGAATTATTAATTATTATTTGGTAGTTCAACTTAAATCTATCTATTGGTGGTTTTGATGCACTCCTGTGACTAGGCATTTATGTTAATGCCCTCATTTAATTTTATTTATTATTATCATTAATAATTTTCTTCTTAATTTAATTATTGTTATTATTATTAATTATTATTATTATTATCAATTTTCTACTTACTTCTAAAAATAATAATTGTTTTTATTATTATTATTATTATTATTATTATTATTATTATTATTATTATTATTATCGAATTCCTTATTAAAATTAAATTAATTAAAATTTTAAAATTAATTTATTATATATAAATAAATGTTTTTTTAATAGTTCGAAAATATTTTCTTTTTTAATGAGTTATGTGATCCACCTATTTGGTTAGGTTAAAATGCTCTCTGCCCTTCTTCTTTAGTTTTGTGTGAAGAGTGTGCATTTGATGAAGTTACGATTTGTGAATAAAAAAAGCATATTTCTAAAACTAATTGATGATTTCCCGAATGGCTTAAAAGAAAAGATTATAGTTTTGAAAAAAAATAATTTTGTTGTATATATTTAAGAAGGTTTTGTTTATATAGAAATAATTAAATCGTATGTAATATTAACAATACTGCTAAAATTTTTCGAGGTTTAAAACGTAAGTTCAAAATTTGAAATGATGTTGTATTTACAAGAGTCTACATTGCAAACATTTGATAAAATGAAAATGCAAGACAAAACAAGGCATGTTAAAAAAAGAACAAATAAACAAAAAGTAAAGAAATCAGTTTCTTTTGATATGTTGAGATTTCAATGAATTTTGAATAATTATTCTATGAATATGCGTAATTTTAATAAAGACAATTGTAAGATGGCACAACTAATTCACAGTTATAAACCCAAGTAATAAAATATTATTGACATTTGTCATTCAACAACAAAAAACCATCATGCAATTATCTAGAAGTTTAAAGTTTAACAAAACAAGAAATTAAAATAGAAAAGGTATGAAAGTTATATGACTACTTTGGGCAAAAAAAATAGAGCATATGACAATTTGGGTTTTTTGTTACTATCAATATCATCTGCATTTGATGCGAGTGTGGGTTCACTCTCGTTGAATCTTTTATGAAGGCATTGTCTAACTGTTGAAGAAGATTCAACAATATCTTCCAAAAATATTTTTAAAAAACCAAAGTATATTAGTTGTAGAATATATAAGGTAACATTAATATTTTTTATAAAAACACTAAGTAGGTAAATAATATATGATAATATAATTAAAGTAAAAAAGAAGTTTACATACTTTGATAAATATAAAAATGCAAAAATTAAATGAATAAATAATGGCAAATACCAAATTCAATGAATAAATAATGACGAATATCTGAGATAGGTGCAAGTATAATGTCAACAATGTTATTTTGATCGCCAGTTGAAATTTCATCATCTTTTCCAGTTGAAGTTGAAGCCTTTTGTAATTCATTATCGTCAATTTCACGGTAATAGATAACAGTGAACTGTTGTCTTCTATCAGGTGATTGAACATTTGCATATTTGATATGAAGAAGAAATGCCTTGCTTTTTAATTCTGCATGGACCTTTTCTAAAGGAAGTTCTATACTCTTATTATGGGAAGGTAAAAATATTAATTGTTAGTCATATAATAAAGATATCATAATTCTTGTTATATTAAATCGCATCGGTGATAAGTCAAAAAAATATTACCTAGTAATAATATCGCATAGCTTCAATTGTAGTAATCTTCAAAAGTTTTTTACCAAGTTCACCAAAAATAGAAGATGTGATAGTCCCTGTTTTGTCAGTCAAATCCACATCATAATGGCATCTATAATTGCAACCAAAAGTTAACGAGAATAAATATGTTAATTAGAATATATATGTTAATTAGATATACTAAAAGCTGGTTATAAAAGTAAAAAATAGGAGATTAAAATCACGAGTGCGACATGTTATGTCACACTCGTGACGCCTAAAAAAGAGATTAAAATTATGCTTGAAAAAGGAGATTAAAATCACGGGTGTGACATAACATAATATACAATGGATCAGAAGAAAAAGGCAGTACATTAAAAAGAGAAAATAGAAAAAGGAAAACCTGGGTTCAGCCGGTAGTTTCTCTCTGCAAGAATTACAAGTGAATGGAAATCCATAAGTAGTAGCTGTAGAACGAAAACATTTTGTGCATGTCATGTACCAATACTTTGCAAGATGTAAATATTAGCTTTAATCAATGTTGTTTGCAAATATATAACAAGATTTTTATTTTAAAAATTAATATGAAATAAGCTGTGTGTATGAGAATATAAAGTATATTTACCTTACTGGTAGACTTCAAGATAATTCTGGTAATTTTTTGATGTGATCGAAAAGATATATTAGGATTATATCTTAGATAAGCTTGTTTGTTAGTAAGGTTTTTAAGCTCCATATTATTACATTGTGCCCTGAAAGATAATAATTATAAATATAAAAGCATTAAAGTATTATAAAATTTGTATATAATTTTATTAGTTGTTGAAGTAAAGATAAAAAATATGGCAATACCAATTTTTAAGATCTATAACTTCTTGCATCTATAGATCAATAAGAATTGCCGAGTCAAACCAAGTGGATAATGCAACACCTAAAATTTTCAATTATAAGGTAAAAATAAAATAGAAGAATAATTAATAAAATGTAAAAGCGGGATCATGAAAAAAATGCCATTATGACTTTTAGCCTGCAACACACAATTATCGGATAAGAATGTAAGGATTTGATAATTTGTTGGCCCTTGTTAGTAACAAAAGAATTCCACATCGACAGTATAACTGTTTGTTGCCTAATATATATAAAAGAAATGTTAGAAAAGAGAGGGAACTTATCTGAGGTTTTACCAATTATAAAGAATAACAGAGAATCTAAATTACTATTTGTTGGCAAGAACAAATTTTTGCACAGTTGAGAGTTTGCCATCTTTATTGATTTATTTCTGATCCAAGACTTCAACAACTACAGCCAAAATATCTATCACATGTTAAATATAAATATCATCAAATATACAGTTGTATAGTTGATAAGATTCGTGAAAGTTGTATAGTTAAATTTCACGGGGATGATGTTGTCATCATCTGGTACAAGTTTGGTACTGAGGCGAAATTGCCTTCACAATGGCATTACAAATGATATTTTTTTATACGGCCACAAAATATGACTCATTTGTTGAATATCATTGTTAAATATAATACCTTCAACGTGTGATCCCTATTAATAATAAAGAAATTGTTAATAATAAAGTAAGAAAAAAGAAAGAATTTGAATGAAGAAAGTATAATTGTTATACCTCATAATAAAAAAAGATAAACTTTTGTCTCTTTGATAGTGTGCCTGGTGATATGACAACATGTTTTTCTTAGACAATAATTTCACATGACCACCATTGAGCACTTGGTAAAATATCCTTGATCAATAAACGTTTTTCCATCCTAGAATAATTTATTTAATAAAATAATAAGGTAAAAATAATTTTTCTATACATGGAATGAAATTATATCAACTTGAACGAAACAATTAATATACCTTCAGATAGTTTTATACTTTATAATTTGACTAATTGAAATATTTCATGGAACACAATATTTCTTGTTTTTGATCAAGCTTTGAAGACTAAAATGTTCCTGGAATAATCAGAACCTTAACTGATTCAAGAGTCCGAGCTCTTGCCAAACCCACATATAGCTATCCATGTAAGAATACAAGCTGACGGAGATAAACTCCTATATAATCAAGTGTTTGACCTTGGGCTTTGTTTATGGTCATTGCAAAACATAAACGAATAGGGAATTGTGCTCTAACAAAAGGTATTCCATTTTTTTCCTTTTCAGAAGATTGCAGAGGAATCTTTGGTATAAAAACTAATTTCCCTTTGTGAGTCTAAAAACAAATTCTACAGAAACTGTATGATCTTTTAATTGTCTACATATCAACCTTGTCCTATTGCATAGTTCCTCAGTCGGATTCAAATTTCTTAAGAGCATAATTAGGGAGCCTTCTTTGAGTAATAATTTGTGCGGAGGTAGGCCTTTAGGATTTAAAGAATTGAGAAAATCTTTATAATCTGCTTGCGGTCTTCAGTTAACTATTTTGTGAAAACCCATATATGAATGGACGTTTCCTAACAATTTGTTGATCATCATATCATTAATTCTGTCAACACAACTGTTTGTTAGGCACAATACACATTTATTTATCATCTGATATGGATCATATGAATATAAGCTTAGGTCAGGGAAGACGTTTTCAAGTAAACTAGTAAAGGCAAAGTGGCATTTGAAACATGTAATTGTAATTTGTTTTAAAAAATAAAATCGATAGTAAAAATACATGATGAAAATCTATCAACCTGTTAAGAGACTCATCCTTGTTATGATAAGGAATAACTAGTTATTTTGGTAAGCATATTTGATCTTGCTTATTGATTGACTCGGTGCCTTCTCCAACGTGTAATAAAAATTCACAAAAACCTGGACTTAACAGAGCTCTCATATTTATCATTAAAGAGAACTTATGTATTTTTCGCTAGAGATGTGAATTTAGAAGACTTGAATCAATTAGTTGTTTTCTTGTAGCTTGGTTAATAACCGACAAGGTTTGACAAAAATCACCACCAAATACAATAATTTTTCCTTCAAAAGGTTGATTAGAGTCCATGATATCTTAAAGTAAATCATGAAATTCTTCAATGGCTTCTCGTTTTGTCATTGAAGCCTCGTCCTATAAAATCGGACTAGATTCAAATATTAGTTTTGTAATACTGTTTTGCTTACTTAACTGATAAACTTTTTTCTTTGAAAAATTAAACGGAATTTTAAATCTTGAGTGAGCTATCCTACCGCCAGAAAGGACTGATGCTGCCACACCTGATGTAGCAACAGCAATTTAAATATGTCCTTGTGATCATAAATTTGTAAGGAGAGCTCGATACAAGAAAGTCTTCCTAGTTCCACTAGGACCATCAATAAAATAAACTTCCACCACTTGAAGCCAAAACAGAATCCAAAATCAAATGAAATATGTATTTTTGCTCATTATTCAACCTTGACTGTAATAATAGGTCTTTTGGATCAACTTGTATATTCTTCTCACTTTTTATTTCTTTAGTTATAATCAACATCAAACTGATGATTAGCAAAATGGTAATCACTTAAGCTTTTCCCCATTAGCTCTAGAGATTTATTAATATCTTGAAAGGTCATCTTTGGAATTTGATCATATGTACACACATTATAGGAAGAAGCATATTGGTAGTCAGAACAATGATCATCTTTGAATGCTTCCTAAAGCTGCTAGGTGAACAATAAAACAAAAGTGTAGCAAATAAAAGTCTAGGTGACGCTAGCATTTTAAATATAACAGCTTCCTCTAAAGTTTGTTGTACATAAAAATTAGACGCTAGCAATCCTAACTGTAGTGCAGCCTCCCTGAAATAGATTTTTTTCTCACCATCAACAATCAACAAGTCATCAAATGATGTTGGTCCTTTAACATGTGTGAGTAATAACCTCAAGTAATACCTTTCTCCTTCTTTAGGGGCAACAGTAACCAATCTTCCTATTACTTTCTTTCGACTTCTTTCTAACCATATTTTTGTCTTTCGATTCCAAACAAAATTTTCTAGAAAATCTTTATACAAACATTTCATCATTTCTGCCTTTTTATTTGTCAAATTCATCTTGAAATATTCATTCAGCATTGTTTTTGAGAAGTCAATTTTTCTCAATAAATAAAACAAATCTACATTTCTGTTAAAGGAAACAAACTACTAATTTGGAAGATGAAGCTAAAGTATATAAATTGATGGATTAATCTCTGCTAGATGAAATTCATATATATGCCACAAAGCTTCAGGAGGTGAAATCCAACGACCTTCTTGAAAATTAGTGATTTCATCAATATCAGTTGTGGTCTCTTGATCGACAACACTAAAATTGACAAGATCATGGCCCTTAAAGACATATTTATATAAGTACTTAACAAGCTTAACAGTTGAACATATTCACCTATTATCAACCTTATGTCTTCAAATTTTGGCTTTCCTGCCATCATTTCTTTGTCTATAACATGGATAACTGTCTTCACCATGAATAGTAAAAGGAGCAAAATTCTTGGATAATGATTTTTACACACACCATTTCTCATACAAGAGCAATCTTTATTCATAAAACCACAAAGACCATGAATCATACACTTAATAATAGGAGAATATAATCATGAATTTTGATCAAGATTTGGTATTTCAACGGATATGATTTGATCATAAAAATCTGGATTTAGTAATTTACAATGCGGTTTAAGTATTAACAATAAATGAGCATGAGGGAATCCACGTTTCTAAAACTCGATAACATAAACAAATGCGGCCACATCTCCAAAGATTTGTTTTTTTATCAACTCATTTTTAAGAATTTCAAATTTTTCTCTAAATACTCTAGCCAATAAATCCGGTCTATCTTGTGGCTTTTCATTAAATTTAAGATTATCTGTTATCTCTTTCCACAAAAGGTTGGAAGTCACGATGAAGAAAATATCTGGTTTACCATACTTTTGCACTAGAGCCATTACATCAAGATAATGTCGTTTCATATCCCTTGGACCACTGATAAATAAAGCTGGGAGCACAACTCGATGACCAATTCTAAAACCTTCTGTTTTACCAACAGTAATGCTATCCAAAACACCTTGCAATATCTCTATTTGTATCTCATTTTGTCTTTTTCTATGAAAATCAAGTCGAGATGTTTCAATCTATATATAAGTACCCACAACAAATTGTTGAAGCAATATTAAGCTATGGAGCAGCATAGATTCATCATTTTCTCTCATTTGGAGCCGATAATAATAATATTCTCTTACAGAAACAAAACTATCTTCACAATATTCTTAACCAACAACTAATAGTAAAGAAAATGAATATCATAAATAAAATGGTGAAATTAAATAATATTTTAAAAATGATTAAATGCAAAGACAAACTTGCCTGTGTTTTCTATAGTAAACAATTCAAATGGATCAGTAAAGGAGTTGAAATGAACATCATTTCCCTCATCTAAAACATTGCTCCTGCTTCTCTTTGAAATGAAAAGCTTACTTCCATGATGCCATAAAGATTCACCACGAGGAAATAAAAGAGGATATTGAAAAGGGTTATAATATGCATAGTAAGACTGGATTCTATAACTTGTGCCTGAGTAAGTATAGACTTGGATGTACGGACATTTATCAATTTTTTCATCATCAATCTTAGTCCATATAGCAGCTACTTATGATGTAGTTGGAAGATTATAAACACGTTGGTGAAGGCCAGGATAACAACTCAAAATTATTGTATGATTCTCAAGTGATGGAATGTCCCTAAGACTTCGAAAGAACTTAGTATAAGGATTATCCTGTAGAATTATCATAATTAACTTTAATGTATCATCACAAAGTTTATCACAGCTGTCAGTCTTTCTTTTTAGTTCCTCATCAGTATCAAAGAAATAGAGTTGAATGTCAGATACCTTGTTAGTTGTTGGAACTAAACTGTTAAGAAAATGATAAACTTGACGTTGAACACAAAATGTATAAAACGAAGTTGTTAAGGTTCAATAGGTAAATTCTGCAGGGACTCTAACTTTGAAGAAGAATGATGACAATTTATCCCTTAGAACATATAAAAATAAGATGATCAGTTCGTGCAGTATTAATATTAAAAATATTAAAAATATAGGTATAAAAATTTATACCTTATCTTCAGCAAATATCACTGAGTTAGGTTCATCGAAAGATCAATTTTGTAGTTGTTGACTACTAGGTTGATGAATAAAAAGTTGAATATGAGAAGATTCACTATCAATGATGGAATAGGAATGTTGATCACCAATTATTTGACAAAATGCAAGCAAAGTAGCGTTTCTCTTTTTTGCAGCACGAGTTTCTCTAAGTCGTCGTAGGAATTCTTTTTTATTTTCTAGCATTTTAGCATATTTTTGACGTCTCTTGGCATTTCTATCCATATCTAAATGCAAACAACATCTACCTTCTTTATATATCAATTAATAATATTTTTAAAATATTAAAATATCTGTACTAAAAATATATAGTGTCAATATTATTGAATGAGATATATATAAATATATATATTATTAATATTATTCAACGAGGGTTAATGACATTAATAAATGTTGCCTATAATTTAAAAATGTCAAAATATAACATGACAAAAAAGGAAAGCAATAATGTCAACTTTATCAGTGAATATAAGACAATACATCTAACAAATCATAGATTTAATAAAAAGCTTATCATGAAGCGATAAAATCTACTACATCAGTTAATATAACAAAATACTTCTAACAAACCATACATTTAACAAAGAAGGTCAAAATTTTAAAAAGATTGAATAATAATATCGGCTAAATATACTCCAAGATCAAAAAAGGATTAGAACAAATATAAAAAGGTTAATTCATACCAGTGAGTGAGTATATTAAAAAAGTAAAATTGTGTACTTAAGTTATTAAATATGGATAAATAAAGAAAGAAAGTAATTATCATATTATTGAAAAGTTAATAAATGGGACGAATACAACGAAATTTTATATAATGAAATTTTTGACAAAATTAAACATACCTAAATAGTGCAAGAATGAACAAAGCAAGAATGACCAAGAGGAAAACCTTAAAAAAATTATGTTTAAATGTGGTTAAGAAATATAATTTCATAAAATGATACATTTAAAAGATTAAATGTGGCAAACGACAAGTTTGTGACGTGACAATTATGTAAATGAAAATTGTTGAAAACTATTTATCATGTATTTTGCAAAACTATAATAACTGAAAAATAAAATCCTCAAGTTACAATGGTGACTAACAATATATAATCAATAATTATAATTAAATATAATTAAGTCTTTAATATATAAACTAACACTTACACAGAAAAAAAAAATTTAAGAAGTCACGCTTGTAAGTTCTGACTAATAAGTGACGTGCGTCAGGCATGACGACAAACTGAAAGGTTAAAGAATCTGAGCCGTCAAGAAAGGGACCATAGTATATTTAAAAGTTAATGGAATAAATAAATTAAGAATAATTTATAATTAAGAATAATATGAACATAACAATAAAAGTGAGAGTATAAAAACGTAGGGTCATGACCAATAAGTCACAAGCATCCGTGCATAACATAAAGTACAAAGTAAAATGCACGTCTATGACTTTTTAATACATTATATAAATAATGTTTATTAATAATATAGGAAACTTTCAATAAACAAATTTTTATGATATTTAGTTTAAACAATAAAAAAGAAAATAAATGCGCTAAGAATTAACCAGTTCTTTATATAATTAGTAAATAAACCTTTTTTATGAACTACGTAATAATTTTAAATTCAAATATAATTTAATTAATAATACTATTAAGTAAAGTTAAATAAATCAAATAGTTAATTATTTAGTAATTAATGTATATTATTATTATTATTATTATTATTATTATTATTGTTATTATTATTATTATTGTTGTTGTTGTTGTTGTTGTTGTTGTTGTTGTTATTATTATTATTAATAATACTACTACTAATCACGCTTCATATCTGTGTTCATAACATATTATAATTTTGCAATTAATTATTATTATTATTATTACTCATATGCAAAATATATTATAATTCATCTATTAATTAATTATCATTTAATTGATCAATTATATAATTATTTTGTAATTAATTAATATTATTATTATAACTAATGAATTGCTAACTTATAATTTTTGTTATGAATCATTGAATAAATTTTGCAAAGTATATTTACAAATTAAAGGGTACATATATACATAATATATTATAATTAATCAGTAAATAAATTTGTTTAATAACAATATAAGAAACTTTTAATCAACTAAATTTTCAATAATTTTTTTAATCATTGTTTGTCTATATTTCTATTATATTTTTTATCATTGTTTGTTTTTATTTCTATCATATAACATAAACAACTATTTCAAACCGTACCGTAATAAATTTTAAAACTTTTCATAACAAATTTTGAGACTTTTTATTATTGCTTGTTGAAACTGAAAATTTAAGATTAGTAAAATTTTGTTTAATATAATAAATTTATAGTTAATAATCTATATAATAATTTGTATAGTTATTAAATAAAGTTTAAATTCACTTTATCCACATTAATTATTGCCAATTTTAAACACCTAAAGTGGACAGATGAAAATTGATTTCATTTCGAATCAAATTTGTGTTTTAATGCAATTACATTTATATGATAAAAGGTAATAATTGTTGACTTCAAATTACTTGTTAAATTTTTGTTTTAATGCACTGCTGTCAAAATTATGTTTTAATGCAATGATATTAAGATGATAGATGGTAATAATAATTTGAGTTCAAATTAAATTAAGTAATGTTAACCGAAATTGTATTTTAGAATAGCAATTATTTTTGAAGTTCGTGACTTCAAAAAGTGACAGCCATGATAATATGAATATAATTCCTACACTTATTAGTCACAACCGTGACTTAAATGGCCTAATCGACTTCTTAATGCATAATGACACGGAGAAATCACCTGAATAAAGAATTCACAACATAGACTGCATGAATGAATACGATTATTTAATTAATTTTTTATGAATGATAAATTATACATTATAAATAAGATAATATATGTGCCGAATTAATAAATTCTTTATTAAATAATTAGATAAAATTTTCAAATTATATATATGTGTGTGTGTGCGTGTGTGTTTAATAATAACAAGTCAGGCACTACGGTTATGAATAATAAATGACAGTCGTGATGAAACCAAACATAAAAGAGTCTTGATGAAAGGAAACATGAAAGAATCAGAGCTATAGAATTTAAAAAGTAACCCTTGTTAATAATAACTACAAAAACCTAAAAAAATAGACGGTCGATAAAGAAAGAACTAGTCTTGTTTGATGCAACGGAGATGATGATGCATTCAATAAATGACTTTTTATAGTTTGATCCTAGACTTTATAAATGTAAGTAGAAGAGAAAGAATACGAGTCAGATTTAAGCATTTCATACAGGATAAAATGCTACAAAACTCAACTTTGTTAAAAATTATAATTGACGATTGAAATATTCATATAACAGTTGATGAAAAAAATTAGAAAATAGTTGTATTTTATATTTTACAAAAGATGATAGTAATGAATGAAACATTAACATAATATAATCCGAAAAATGTAATATGCTTTCTGAACCGATATAAACATGAATATCACGAGTTTCACTAAACTCAGAAGTTTTTGATAGAAAATTTTCATTTGAGTATATAATGTGTAGATAGCAAATTATGTACTTACAAATGAAATTGATAAAAATTTAATAAACAGTACATAAATTGTAATAAACTCAAAAAATTATTACGAAGGGTAAGGACGAACATACAGATGGTGGCAATCTGTTGTTTGCTGA
>JAOSBN010000009.1:22645749-22655979 GCA_027563595.1 Erythroxylum suave
AAGATATCTATGACATTAAAGATGAATATAAATAGATTTACTAGGGAAAAGCAAGTGAAAGTTTTAAATGTAACATACAAAGTATGTAACCTATTGATTTTTCCTTGTTGTTGATATAATTGGTGAGATCTGTGAAAGATGTAAAGTTGAATTTGCTTAGAATGATACTCTCATCATCATATACAGGTTCGATAACTGTGTGGCTTGTAATTATCCATTGAATTTTTAAGTTTCCTGTTTGATATTAAGATGGAATTGGCTTCACAATGGCGTTACAAAATGATATATTTCTTATATGGATGCAAACTATGGCCAATCCGTTCAATATCATTGTTAAAAATAATAGCTTCAACTTGTGAGCCCTGTTATTTATAAACAAATGGTCAATAAAAACAGTTAATGAAAAGCGATATCTTATGGGAAAAGTATAGTTGAGCTATACCTCAGAGTCAAGGAAGATAAACTTTTGTCTTCGTGATTGTGAGGTTATTGATGCGACAACATGTTGTTTTTCTTAAATAGTTATTTCACATGACCACCATTGACAAGCAGGTAAAATGTCCTTGATTAATAAACGTTTGTCCATCCTTAAAAAAAGATAAAAAAAAAGATAAGAGCAAATAGATTTTTATGTTGAAAGATATTTAATAAAATAGCACAAACAATTTCTATACCTTAAAATAATTATGTGCTGTATAATTTCACTAACTGGAAAATTTCATGCAACACAGTATTTCTTGTTTTTCGATCAATTTTTGAAGATTCAAACGTTCCTAGAATAATTAACACTTTAATAGATTCAGGAGTCCGAGCTCTTGACAAAGCCACATATAGTTGTCCATGTGAGAAAACAGGTTGACGAAGACAAATTCCTACATAATCAAGTGTTTGCCTTTGAGATTTATTTATGGTCATTGCAAAACATAAACGAACAGGAAATTGTGTTCTTACAAAAGGAATTTCATTTTTTTCATTCTCTGAAGATTGTAAAGGAATCTTTGGAATAAAAACTTGTTTTCCTTTATATGGGCCGAAGACAATTTCTGCAGAAATTGTATGTTCTTTTAATTGTCTGCATATCAACCTTGTGCCATTACATAGTCCTTCAGTTGGATTTAAATTTCATAAGAGCATAATTGGGCAGCCTTCTTTGAGTAAGAGCTTGTGTGGAGGTAGACCTTTCGGATTTAAAGAACTTAGAAAATCTTATTTTCTTGATGTCTTTGATCTACTGTTTTGTCAAAACTTATGTACGAATGAAGATTTCCTGACAATCTCTTGATCATTATGTCATTAATTTCTCCTACACAACCATTTGTTGGACATAGTATACATCTATTTATCATTTGATATGGATTAGATGTATAAAAGCTTAGATCAGGGAAGACGTAATCAAGCAACTTGATGACAGTAAAAATGTGTTAGCATATGTTAAAAAATATTATCTGAAAAATGAACGTAAAAGGAAGATAAAGAAATTTTCACCTTTCAAGAGATTCATCCTTATTACTATAAGGAATAACAAGATCTTCTGGTAAGGAAATTCGATCTTGTTCATCTGCTAGTTCTAAACCTTCTCCGATTCGTAATAAAAAATCAGAAAAAGCTGGATTTGATATAACTCTCATATTTGTCGTCAAATAAAATTTTGAAATGTGTTGTTAAAGATATGAATTTACAAGACTTGAATCAAGTAATTGTTGTTTTGTTGCTTGGTCTATAACTGGTAAGGTTTGACGAAAATCACCGCCGAATACAACAATTTTTCCTCCAAAAGGCTCTTTGCAGTTCATAATATCTTGCAGTAAATCATCAAATGTTTCAATGGCTTCTCGTTTTGCCATGGAAGCCTCGTCCCATAAGATAAGATTAGATTCAAATATTAGTTTTGCAGTGCTACTTTGCTTACTTATGTGGCAAACTTTGTTTTTGAAAAAATCAAGTGGAGTTTTAAATCTTGAGTGAGCTGTTCTACCACCTGGGAGGACTGATGCAGCAACACCTGATGTAGAAACAGCAATTGCAATATGATTTTGTGAACGTAAAATTGCAAGAAGAGCGCGATACAAAAAAGTCTTTCCAGTTCCACCAGGGCCATCAATGAAAAAACTACAACCAGTTGAAGTTGAAACCGATTGCATAATCAGGTCAAAAATGTGTTTTTGCTCTGTATTCAACATTGAATGTAATAATAAGTCTTCTGGATCAATTTGGATATTTTTCTCACTTTCAATTTCTTTGCTTTGATATTGATGAAAATCAACTTCCCACTGATAATCAGTAAAATGATAATCGTTTAAGCTTTTCCCCATTTGCTCTAAGGATTTATTAATGTCTTGAAGAGTCATCCTTGTAACATTCTCAGATACATATGCAATAGAGGAGGAAGCATGTCAGTAGTCAGAGCAAAGATCATCTTTGAATGTTTCCCAAAGTTCCTTAGGATTTGTTGGAGAATAGTAAAACAAAAGTGTAGCAAATAAAAGTCTCAGGGAAGTTGGCATTTGAAATAGAGCAACCTCTTCTAGAGTCTGTTGTATATAAAAATCAGATGCTAGTAGTCCTAATTTTAGTGCAACTTCCCTAAAGCAATTCGTTCTTTCACCATCAACAGTTAACAAGTCGTCAAATGATATTGGTCCTTTCACATGTGTAAGTAATAACCTCAAGTAGTACCTTTCTTCTTCTTTAGGGTCAACAGTCACTAATCTCCCAATAACTGTTCTTCAGCTTCTTTCCGACCATGTTTTTATCTTTCGATTCCAAACAAAATGTTCTGGAAAATCTTTATACAAACGTTTCATCTATCTTGCTTTTTTATTCATCAAATTCATTTTGAAAAATTCCGTCAACATTGTTTTTGAGAAATCAGAACAAATATAAGAGATCTGCATTTTTGTTAAAGGAAATCAACTGTTGATCTTGAAGATGAACTTGTAATATATAAACTTGTGGATTAATTTCTGCTAGACGAAATTCATATATATGCCAGAAAGCTTCAGGGGGAGAAATCCAACGTCCTTCTTGAAAATTTTTAATTTCATCAACATCAATTGTGGTGTCTTGTTCAACAATGTTAAAATTGACAAGATCATGATCTTTAAATACATACTTGTATAAGTACTTAACAAGCTTAACAGTTGAACAAATTTCAACATTTATGTGGCAATCCATGAGCATCAAAAGGTAAGGATTATAAGGAACCACCCATCTATTATCAACCTCCTGTCTACAAACTTTAACTTTTTGACCATCATGTCTTCGTCTATAATATGGGTAGCTGTCTTCTCCATGTATAGTGAAAGGAATAAAATTTTTTGGGTAATGGTTTTTGCAAACTCCATTTCACATGCAAGGATAATCTTTATTAAGAAGATCACAAGGACCATGGATCATATGCTTAATCACAACAGAATATAGGTGAGAATTTTCATTTGGATCTGGTATTTCCGCAGATATGATTTCGTCATACGAATCTGGATTTAGTAATTTAGCATGCTGTTTAAGTATCAATAATAAATGAGCATGAGGAAATCCACGCTTTTAAAACTCAATCACATAAACACATGTAGCAACATCTCCGAAGATTTTTCTTTTCAACAGCTCATTTTTTAGAACTTCAAATCTAGCTCTAAAAATTCTAGCCAATAAATCAAGCCTATCTTATGGTTTTTCATGAAACTTAAGATTTTCTTGAATCTCTTTCCACATTGGATTACAAGTCATCGTAAGGAAAATATCTGGTTTTCCACACTTCTGTACTAAAGCCATTGCATCAAGATAACGTCGTTTTATATCCTTTGGACCACCCACAAATGAAACTGGGAGAACCACTCGACGACCAATTCTAGAGCCTTTAGTTTGACCGATAGTTATACTGTCTATAACACCTTGCAATATCTCTGTCCTTATTTCATTTTGTCTTTTACAATGGAAATCAAGTCTCAATGTTTCTATTTTTATATAACTTCCAACAACAAATTGTTGGAGCAACCTTAAGCTATGAAGAAGCATAGATTCATCATGTTGTCTGATTTGGAACTTGTAACAATAATATTCTCTAACAGAAACAGTGTTGTCTTCAGAACATTCTTGTTGAGCAACTAATAATTTAAGAAATAAATTCAATAAGTGAAATAACTTAAAAAATCATAATATAAAAACAAAAAACAATTCACAAACTTGCCTGTGTTTTCGATAGTTAACAATTCAGATGGATCAGCAAAGGAGTTGAAATTAACATTACATCCTTCATCTGAAGTATTGGCTCTGTTTTTTCTTGGAATTAGTCGCTTAATTCCACGATGCCATCCAGATTCACCACGAGGAAATAAAAGAGGATATTGCAGTGGGTCATAACATGCATAATATGACTAGATTCTAAAGTTTGTGCTTGAGTGAGTATAAAACTTGAATGTGAGGACATTTTTCAATCTTTTCATCGTTGATTTCAGTCCATACACCAGCAACTTGTGATGCAGTCGGAAGATTATAAACACGTTGAACAAGGCCAGGATAACACCTTAAAATAATTGAATAATTCTCAAGTGTTGGAATATTTCTAAGGCTTTTGAAGAATTTTGCATAAGGATTATGTTGTAAAATTGTCATCATGAGTTTTAATGTATCCTCACGAAGTTTATCACAACTGTTTGTTCTTTTTTTCAGCTCCTTATCAGTATCAAAAAAATAGAGTTGGATACTAGTTACTTTGTCACTTGTTGAAGTTAAATTGTCCAGAAAATGATAAACTTGACCTTGAATACGAAATGTGTAAACGCCTTGCTTATTTTTTGTTAATTCTCGATCATATCTCGCGCCATATGACATAAAAGTGAAATTATTATTGTATGTCCAAACGTTTTTCCTGAAATGTTCTGATTCTTCATCATTACTAACAAATAATCGCTTCAAAGCATACAACATTTGAGGAGTGACAATAGATATCTCTCCTGATGAACAACAAAATGATGGGGGCTCTAAATGAAATCTTTTGCATCGCATTGTTCACAATTTGGGACTACACGAAGTTGTAAGCGCTCGACAAATAAATTCTGCAAGGATGTTAACTTTGATGGAGAATGATGACAATTTATCCCTTCAAAGATTTAGAGAAAGCTTGGTTAATTTGTGAAGGGAAAAAACAAAACGAACGAACATAGGTAAAAAAATTTATACCTTGATTGTCAATACGTATCATTGTGGTAGGTTGAATTGAAGAGGCAGATACAGCTGGAGAATATAAATAATTTTATTTGATATTAGATGGTTGAAGTATTGACTTTGCATTTAGAGTGTGTTATAATTAGAGAAATATATGAGTTGTATAAACATGATTAATGTCTAAATTTATCAAATTTTTTCTTATTTGATTAGTAGATTGATGGAAAAAAATTACCGTTAAAAGGTACGTTATGAACTGTGGGACATAAAAGTTGATGGCTAGCTATTTGTGAAGACGATAACAAAGAAGCGTTTTTTTTTGCAGCACGAGCTTCTTTACGTTGTTGTAGGAGTTTGTTTTTTTCATTCGTTGTCATCTCAGCATATTTTTTTTTGTCTTTTTGCATTTCTATCCATCGCTGAATGCAGACAAGAGTTGAAGCGAGAAGAAGATGATTAACAATAATTGAATATCTATATATTTTCTTACAATAGCGGTAGTAATGAGATTAACAGTACTCTATTAAAATTCACATGAACGTAATATATTATTCACATATTTACGTTTTACTATTAATAACATTAACATAACTATTTACGATTTCATCAACGTCATTATAGAAAGTTTTCAAAAGCCGCATTTCAGCATAATTGTAATTTTTTCAACATTTCTATCTATCTCTTAACACAAGGACGAATTGGACGACGATAAAGACGAATCATTTTTATTAAATTAAATTTTTTATTTTTTCTTGGCCATGTATATATATATATATATAGACTAATAATATATTCTGTATATTTTCTAATATTAGTATTAATAACATTAAAATTCATATGTAATATTTAACAATGATTAGCTTTAATATCTAAAGATTTAGAAGAAAAAAAATAGTATTGCATATAATTTTTACAATGAAAAACACAAGATATATCTAAAGGAACAAATTAATTATCATCGAAAAATAATTGCATTCAACTATATTTGTGAGTTCATGTAAGTAAAGTTTACTTTGAATAGTAGACAGTTTAATTATCTAATTTAAAAAAAATGCTATAAAAGAAATCCAAAACTTATAGATGATCAATATATAAAGGCCAACTCTTGTTGACTAAAATGAAGATCCGATGCGTTGAATCTATGGGAGGGCAAAACGAAATGATTAGAATAAAATGTGATAGGATGCATTTACTTTTTTCATTATGTTAAAACGTCTTTAATTCTGATTCTGTGTAATAGATGGTGAAAAAGATAAAATTAGCTCTATGATTGTAAACCTACATCTATTGTCAATTATATTTACAAGTACAGCTACTTAACTTTTATTTTTCATTTTTAATAGTTATATTAAATAGTTTAACAAAAACAGTCTTTTGTGTTTTTATGTTGTCAGATCACATGGGCGGTGGGTTAAAGTTGTTTTTTTAACAATTGTTCGTCTGTTAAAATGTTTTCGTGAGATTGCTTCTTCTTCCCTACTATGTCTTAAAAGTTTACAAGCATTACATGGTAGCTATTGCAATTTTTAATAACTTTTGAAAATTGTCAAGTAGTGCATGCTTAGTTACTGCTAAACAAAAGTTTTTCCTGTGTATCTATAATTTTTTGAATTTATAAAATGTATGCAAGAAATTACAAATTGATTTAGATGTCGTTTTCTTATCAATCTACCATGGATTATAAGATACGTTTCATTTTCCAATTTTCCTTTAGTTGTTTTGCATCTTTGTCTTGTTTTTTGTTTTGCTTTGGGCAATGCCAACAGTCCAGGATCTTTCTTTTAAGTCAAAAACAATGATGCTATATTTTGAGAAAAAGTCTTTTTTATTTTCATTTTTTGCTATCTACAGTTATTCATTTTTTCTAAATAATTGCAACATCACAATAGAAAGATTTTTCTGCATCAATTCTTATCTTAATTTGAGTTTCTTTTTTGCTTGTTCTTCTTCAACTCTGGCAACTTCAAGGGCTGGATCTAGATGTGCTTCGCGATAATGTGAACTAAATCGTTTATGTGGTTGGGTTAACGTTGTGTCTTCTTCATCATAGAGCTTGGTATAAATAGCAATTTGATGTAGGCAATATTGTGTTTCTTTTTCTAATAAGATGGTATCTTGGAGATTTTCTTGGTTTTGAAGATGTAGAAAATAAAAGATGTGTGATTTTGAAACGAGTTGTTGGTGATGATTTTCAATGAAATCAATGACTCGTTTACTGACGCGGAGTTGATCTGTCGTCAGTTTCATACTGGAATTTAATGCTTTGCAAATCTAACAGTTGGTATTAATCATAGTTCCAGAAATAATAAAAACAAGTACAACTTCATTTTATTTGATACGTCACATTAGTTATAAAGGGAACAAAGAACTTACAGATGGTGAATAATCAAAGGCCAACTTTGTTAACTAACATTAACATATTTTGTCTTAAATTTAGAATAGACAAAAGCGATCAATCATCATACAAAGTTATAGTCATCATTTACGGTTATAACTTTGTTAAACATTCTTAAAATCTCATTGCGACCAACTGATAAGGAACAAGATCACAATAGTTTTCTTATATATTTACAAGAACATGTTATGTGTTAAAAAGTAAATGTAAAAACAAGTGAAAAAGGAAGCATTACCTGAGTTTTGTGAAAATCGATTGTCAATGAGAAGGAGAGGAGGACGGTGTTGCTTGTTTGGTAAAGGAAAGTATTGAAAGTTTAGATATATAGCTGCATTAAGACACTAACCGTTCCTTAGTACATTGTCGTATGTATTCCATTAACATATGCATATGCAGTTGACGCATGTTGGTGTGGTCCCATCTTTTGCTAACGACTGATTGAATGTGGAAATGAAGTAATGTGGGTCATGCATTCAGCTAAGGCATTAGTGCCTTCAACGTCATAAGAATTTCTTCAACGTTTAACGGTTGCTTTAACGAGTCAACTGACAGTACTGCCTTGAACGTGATAACAGTTGTTGCTATGCTAAAACGTGGTGTTTTTGTCATTTGTCACTTGGAGGAAACCAGTACAGTTGCTAAAAGTAATTGAACTTAACAGTAGTAATCCCTAGAGGAGAATCTGTTATCGCATTTGAAGTCGGGGATTGAAGATTCAGAGACTAAAGATATGTCTTTGACCAAGGAGGAACCTCAATCACCAAAGAAGGAATCTCCATGTGGCCATAGATTGGAAGAAGATTGCAAGAATTTGCCGCCAATTGTTACCTAAAAATATAGTCAATTCAATATATTTTATGTTACGTTGGCAAATATATCCTCTTGTCATTAATGATAAAAGCCTTTTTTATGCTGACATTTTCTATCTGAATAATTCAACAAGAACCCAAACTTATCTTAACGTTTAGAGCGATAAAATTTTTTAGCTCATGCTCGGCATAACCAGCTGAATTAATTTACAAAGCACAACTTCCAGGACGTCTTTTCCAAATGTCAATATACTTTGCAAAAGCAAATTGTCTCTAATAATGAAAATAATCATCTTTAAAATGTCATGCGATTGTGAAGCCTTATGCTTAAACTTTTAACTATGGTATGTTTTGGCAAGACAATAGTTACTAGGAGCACCCCTCTACATAGGCAATGCAATGGAGCCCCATAGCATTAATTATGCTAGAAAACAAAATGCTGCATGACAAATACCAAAAGTAGTTTTTAGGTAGATCCGACATCCTAACTACAAAAACGGCTAGTGTGGGGTTGTTGACGAGAATTAGGTCGTTGTTATCTGCTACAACTTTTTGCTCTTGTGGAGTTTCCATATGCTTTTGAATAATTGTACAAAAGTAAATAGTCTGCAATAATACAAATTGCTTTGTCTTCATGTCTTTGAAAATCTTCATTATATTTTTTCACTTTATGTCACAAATGCTACCGAAACTACATGCCTAGAGTTAAACTAGACTATTAGACAAAAAACACATATTCACATTCATGTTTAATTTGAACTATAATTCATACTATATAGTTTAAGTGGTATGATTATGGTGGGTAGGATAAAGATGAAATACACAAAAAGAGTAACGTCCACTTACAACTCAATTTACTCATAAATTAATCCATAAAGGTTGGCGATCAGCTACAGATGAATTTCTTTATATTCGTCGACCAACAACAAGAATTTAAAAAATATCTAAACTATATAGACAAACGAAAACAATTCTTAATTAAGAATACAATACATTTAATATATTTAATGTTACGTTGGCAAAGATATCCTCTTGTCATTAATCATTAAAATCTATTTTTATGCTCACACTTTTTATACGAATAAATCGTAACTCACTACAATAAAGTGAAATTTGCAGTTAACCGCCAAGGGAAAAAAACAAATCAGTATTGTTAGAAATTTTTTTCATTTGTACATGCGTCTTTTGAAAATATTTTTGAGTTTGATGTCGGTGGTTCCATCCTAAATAATTTGACAGTAACTATTTTTTCTATTAAATTAATAATTTCTTTATGAAAGCAACATTCCACCAAATTTGATAGTTAAGGAAAAAAAAACAAAAAGCAAACGATCAAAGCAAAAGTAGACATATAATCTATGTTCAACTAGCTTTTGACATTAAACATGCATTAATAAAGAAACCAAATCTGAAAGAGTATTTCATCGGAAAAGACCTTGAAAATAAAAACATGTAAATAGATACAAGGGAATCTTTTGCTTATGTCAAACGCTGATCATCAAGGGAAGAGATACTTATACAAAGCAACAAAACAACAACCAACCAACCCTTTACCCCATATGTACCGTCATCTTTAAACACATATGCTACTTACTACCCTACAAATTGCAAACGTGAAAAGCAGTTAAGGAAGTGGGTCAGTCATTCCTTTTCTTCGTTGTGTAAACGATGAAAGCAAAAGTAGACATATAATCTATGTTCAGCTAGCTTTTGACACTAAACACGCATTAATAAAGAAACCAAATGTGAAAGAGTATTTCATAGGAAAAGACCACGAAAATAAAAACATGTATATAGATACAAGGGAATCTTTTGCTTATGTCGAAAGCTGATCATCAAGGGAAGAGATACTTATACAAAGCA
>JAOSBN010000009.1:22669874-22694868 GCA_027563595.1 Erythroxylum suave
TTAGTTATATTTATATAGGATGCTATGTGGTTTTTAGTTGGTTGCTCGGTAGTGCACCTTTATCGTGGGATACGTGTTGGAGCGACCTACGGGCGTCCCGATGTGTACCCTACAGTAAGGGGGTGCTACAATATCAATACAATTATCTATCCTTTATTCATCCATTAGCTGCCAACATCTCTTTATAGGGAAGTTCTTCTAAAGAGCTCAACCTCTATTTACCCCAATTATTCTACCTCAACTTTCTTTAAGGAAAAACTTAAATCTTAGTAGCAAATACCATCCAATTTGAACTTTTTCTTAAGGCATGTAGTCCTCTCCAACCACCTTTTTACTTAGTTAATACATTTTTCCAAACACCTTTTCAATTTTTTCGCTTTATTAGAGTATCATCTTCCTTAGCCAACTCCTTTTGTTATTCCCAACAAGTCCTCCGTATTCAGGACAATGATTAGATGACCAGCACCTCTGCTCAGTTTCAGATGATTTCTAGTATTGTCTCTTCCTCAGCTACCTGTCACAAGAGTTTCCAACCATTGTTATTTCCCATTTCTTATATGTTTCTGCTATTTTAGGTGCTGTCTTCCTTGATACATGGGCACTTCTTACCATTTTTGAGCTCCATTCAACTCTTAGTTCTGATGGAGTTAATTAAAGCACGAATCCACCCTTAAGATTTTTACAAAAATTCAAATAAATATGGCATCTGTAAGTTAACTCTTTATGCTGACACCCATTAACATAACAACCATTATTTGGATGGTACTTAATAACAGCTTTAGCAACTTAGGAACTCCCTCTTCTCTGTTTACTCTAATTTATTCTTCACATATTATTTATTACCTTTTCCTTCTTTCAGCCAATCCTTATTTGCCTATTTATTCTCATATGTATAAGGATATACGTATCCTTTACGTTGTGAATTGTGTGGAACTTGTAAACCACATTAGGCTAAAGGATGGTTAAATCAACCTTTACTGAAAAGGATGATTATGGTAATGGATTGTTAAATCTTATATATTTGTTGTATGGGATATTACAATATTTCATAAAATGATGCATAATTATGTTTCATTAAATGTATTAATGGATTTATATGAAATAGTCATACCTATTGAATGGAATAATGATCTAAAATTTTAAAAGTATTTATATATAAACAAAGACTAGGCATTAAGAATGCTAAAGAACTCTAATCTTATACTGATATCTTAAATTTTATATTTCTTGGTTGTTTACGTCGAATGATATATATACCAAATGTCTTCTTAAGGAAATTCTACAAGGGTATGGATTTTATAAAATTAGGAATGTTATAATGTAAGATAGTATATTATGCAATATTTGCTTTATCATTGTTATTCCTTAATGCAACAACTTACCTTTGATAGTTCTATTTAAATCAATTAACAAAGATTCCGTATAAAAGATAGAATGCTAAGATTCTTAAAGAGTAAAAGTTAATGATTTATAATGTGATGCTTAACTGAAGCATATATATCTAATAAGTTTATAACTAAAATATATAATAGAAAGTTATCAGATATCGATAATGTTAGATACAAGTTTAGAAATAATATTGAACAAAATATTTGTTTTAATGAATACTTTTAAGCATAATAATTCTCAAGTTTAGTAGTACGTGTAAGATGGCTTTTGAAATAGTTCAAATCGAACAAGAACACATTCAAATAAAATTATTGACTTTATTTAATACATTTTATGAATATTTAAATGGTTAAGAGATGCTAAAATTTATCATGATGAATTTAAAGTGCTTATTTTGAAGATGATTATGGATATATCATGTTTACAAGAAATTTAGCGGAAGTATAGTTATACTCTTTAGTGGGGACCTAAAGAGTATAACTATATCCTTTAGTTATAGTTAAAGGATATAGTTAATGGAACTATCCCATGAAAATGCTGTTAATGGAACTTAAGCTCTAGCCACTCAAGACCAGAAATCCTCAACTTATCCACAGGTCACTAGGATTAGGAACAGACTGAGATGGAAGAGGGAAGCTATTATAAGAAGCATATGTCTTCACTTTCTTCGTTGTTCAATGTTCTCAAACCACAATACAAAAGCATATGAATGTGCTTTTCAAGCATCTTTTTATCAAAGGGGAATGGTGAACTGAACAATGTTTGACTCATAGCGTAGACTATTAGGGAGGCAGCGCAGAGGAATTTTTTGCAATCAGCGAAAACCTGATGTGAGAATAAACTGGAGAAGTAAAACTAATGGTATGGTTATGTTCTATCAATCAAAAGTCCCTTTCCCGATAAAAGAACATATTTGTTCTCTCCAAATAAAATGATGTATGAAAAAGCTAACACGAACTCAAGTTTCCAGTCCCTCAGAAGTGAAAAAGCATCCAAGTCCAGACTGAATTGAGGAAGCTAATTCCCCCAATTACATGCTTAGACATGGTTATCTGAAATATCAGAATCTCTATTAAATCCCTTTTGAAAATTTTAGAACAGAAAATGCTCAAACTAGAGTCATGGACATTATCTGCCGAGCAAGACCAGGGTCTTGTTGTAGAAGCTCTCTCAAGTTGTTCTCCACCTCTGCCATCTGTTTTTCCAAGTAATCTTTTGAGGTCTGCTCAATGTAAAACAGGTCAAATTGTATGTGCTGAAACAATGTGTAGCTTCAAAGATTACCTTTGAAAGCAGAGGAAAAGACCAGGAAAGGACAGTGGTAAACTAGATACCTAGCTAAGTAGAGACAAGTCTAGTAAGTCAAGCTTTTTAAAAGCAAAAAATTTTGGAAACTTGCCATTTAGTCAACATTGCTACATAGCAACAGCAATGTATAGCTATTTTTTGAACAGTAAAATCCCATAAAGTCACATTTCAAGTAATCAACTAACTGATCTTGATGAAGATTCTTGAGACTCTGATTCTTACTACGAAATCGATGAAAAATTACATTCAACAAGTAAAAAATTTCATCATGAATGAAAACCATTTTCTTGTTTGCAATATGTAGATATTTTAAGAAAAAGTTTATGGAACCTCTCATAAACTTTCCACAAGCACTTTTCTAAACTTGCAATCATACGCAACAAACATAAAGGTAAAGTAGGTTTACCAATTTACGTGTCGAATTTTATTTTACAAACACACAATAGCACTTCTTTAAGATTGGGAATTCACAAAAGAAGGGGGTTCGCATGAATAGAAAGAGAAGATATACCTGTAGAGATGCTATTGCAGTCTCGCTGTCCTTGAGCTTTTGCTGTTGTTCACTCAGTAAAACTGGTTTAGGCTTCAAGACAAACCTGACCAGCATATCAGGGATACAGATCATCAGAAATCTATTACAAATACCCAATGAAAACATGTTGAAGTTGTAATCTTTCATATTCTGCACTACGCACATTCTTCCTGAAAAAGAAACCAGAAAGTTGAATGTCAAAATCCAGAAGACATCGTGGTAAACTATACACCAAAGTAACAGAGGAAAAAGCTGTGGAACATCGCTGGACATACCTGTTGATTTGTATGCATTAGTATCATCAGGAAGCAGATGTAGCTCTTCCAAAGTTAAGTAAGCAAGCTTCTTTTCTCCCTCCTTGGTTCGCATTTGATTTAGCACTTGCACAAAAAGGAGTCATTGGTATAACTAGATGGTTAGAGATACTGAGCCTTTATTTTTTTTCTCCAGTTTATCTCATCTATATCTTTCTTTTTGATTGAGGGATGAAAGTTCAACAAAATGGCCGTTAGTACAAGTCTAAGAACATAAAGAAACAAAAACAAAGAAATAAAAGAGAGGAATTACTGAGATATAGCAAGTTGCACTACTAGTATAGGTAAGTACCAATTGATTGTATTTGAACAAGCTCAAAGAAGAATCCATCCCCATTAGTTAGTTAATCAATTAATTAAATAGAAAGAAGGTTGTCATAGCATAAATTGACATATTATCTACGCATATGATGAGATCATATGTTTGTTAAATATTACAACAATTGTATATTGGTATGATTTATTGGCATCTTCAAATTGGAAGTGCTTTAATTATTTTTTAATTCACGCTCCTGGAAAGAAACATTTTTATGAAATAATAATTAATTTCTTGATATCAACAATACGGTTTCATTTTTAAATTCTAGAAATTGTAGATTAACATAATGCTAGTAAGCAAAAGTCTTACTTAAACTACCAGAAATGCTTTAAAGTGACTGCATCCAAGTTCCATTGGTTGTTCAAAACGTGTGAACAATATGGAACTTGTTCAAAACGTGTGTACAATATTAAGAAGGCATAGCAAAGGATTATTGAAATGGTAACTTAAAAGTGGAACAGGTTGGCAAGGGGGTGATGTCATGGAATACTTGTACAAGCCTAACCTTTTGTTGACAGACGATGCTTGCAATGATTGAGGCATTATATCATTCTCAGTTTAGTTAATTACTATCACATTAAAGTTATATTAGCTAGTGTCAAAGGCAAAATGTTAGGCTACAGGTGGCACAACCATTGAGTTTCAGAGCCTGTGAAGTTACAGAAAGACTTTTCAAATAATATTACAATGCATTGAATATCTAGAGGCAACCATATGAACATTTATTATGAATAATCTCATCAATTATTATGATTAACCTGCTTCTTCTGTTGACATAAATATGTTGAGGCACTCTTGTTCCTGATGATTTAAGTAAATTTTTATGTCCTTTGCTGCTATGTTGTTGATCAAGCTAGCTTAGTTCCAGGTCTTGGGTAATATTTCTAGTGAGAGATCTCCTTACAGCTAGGAGGTTTCTTATCATGTCATTCTTGGTATATGTTCAACTGTATATGTTCAAAGCTCACCAGCAAAGAGAATCAAGATAAACTGTATGAATTCTGCTAGGTTTTTGTGAAACTTGAACTGATCAGAAAGGATTTAAGCACTTTTATGAGGGAAGAATTCGTGGGTCTCCTGATTTATCATTTCCTGAACCAGGAATTTCCTTGTTGAAGCCAAATTCATGCAACCAACAAACTGAGTAATCCGTTCTGTATTCTATTGATTGATGATGTTATCATAGTAAATGAAACTGGATGAGTCACAATGATGATTATTGAGGATTGCCCTGGAACCTATTGGTTTCAAGCTAAGCCTCAGAGGAATGGAGGACACTGACTACAATTTTAAAATATTGGTTGCATAGACCAGTACAATTAGTTAGAATGACATGAAAGCCCGTTAGAAATACCTATTCTTATGCAGTCTAGAGCTGAAGAAAATGAGATTAATCACATGTTGAGAGTTAGAAGGACGAGTTATGTAAGGTATGAGCATTCTGTGATGATGCGGCTGTAGCTTGTAATAGAAATACAAGCTTCTGCGAATTAGTTGGAATTAAACCTTTAATAACAATGGAGATTATTTTTTGTTCTTAATCTGTGCCATGCACTGTGCAAACACAGGAACGTACTTCAGTAGAGTTTGATGACTTTGACGAGAGTTTCCCTTTTTATCTATATACACATATTACCTGTATCTTCTTGTTCCAGATATTTATTACCATCTTTCAGAGTTGATGTAAATGCGTGTATAATTTATACAATTACATCTAAAACTGATATGGTTGTTGGAGATATTAGCATATTATATATATATATATATATATATATGTATATCAGTGTTGTTTGGAATTGGGATTCAAATATGCATCTCAGGATTGTGACATGCGTACCATTCTTTAATCGGAAATAAATAATTTTAATTTTTGATTAGAGTTGTGGGAAATCAAAGAGGCCAAAGCAAATGCTTTGCATGTAATGTAAAGGTAACCAACCAACCAACTTAATTTAAGTGAGAATAAAAAGAGAGCTGATTGCGTAAATAGGGTGCATTTAGTTTAAATAACTGCTAAATAATTTTTTATCAGAGAAAAGGGAAAAAGGACATATATTTATGAGAATGGAGGTGGGTGATCTTATAATTTGCAGATTTATTGATTGTTCTTCTGTTATGCTTATTGCCTTTAAAGCTACGCCCTTTCAGTTTGTCTCTACTTTCTGTTATCTTTTAAGGATCTTTGGTTGTTTCAGGACAGAATCTATAAATTTATGTTGCCTTGTGATCTGATTTCTCCATAAATGCAGCACCTTGTGAGATTATTTTGATACTTACATTCAAATAATGCTACAAATTGGGTGTCAAATTTGTCCATGAGGGAGTGAGATTGATGCTGGAGCATTTTAGATCATTGCCCTTTTACATTGAGTTACTAGGTCCTTTTTTAGTTGTAGATTATGTTGTTTTCTTTAAATATGGTTTAATAAATATTACTTAATCAATTAATAGTATTATTAAAATATAATGTCGAATGGAATGCAGGTGATTGATATGGGACTTGGTCTATCCAAAAAGAAGAATAAGGCTGCACCAAGCAGCTTAGTGTTGACACAATTGCAACCGCGGTACCATCAGCTTCTTGGAAGTGTAGCTGATGAGTCATTTGCTCATACACAGCCAGAAGATCACACACCAGCACCTTGTGAGCCTACTCCAACACCAAGAGATGTCACATATGCGCCTATTACTCATCCTAGAGACAAGTATCTACAAATTTTGAGAATGCGACGTAATATTAGTTCTCCATCAAGTTCTCAAGAGATGCCTCCATCAACTTCTCAAGAGATGCCTCCAGCTTCTAATCAGCCACCAGTAAATGACACGAGCCCCTTTCACAGAATTAGTGCTACCTCTGCAAAAAATGCAGGTATGATTTTTCACATCACATTGGTTAAATATTCAAGTTTGATAATTTTGTTTATCTAACCAATTAAGATTATATTATATATGTTATTGTAAAATATTCGTTGCTATATTTTAGGATCCACGACTGATCCAAACAAGACAAGGAGTGTCACAAAAGAACACGGATTAGCAAAGATTAATAAGGCGATAAGTAAGAGATTGGAGATAAAGATCTCCCCCGCTGAAGGACGACCAACCAACTTCGTACAGTCTGCCAAATTATCGAGTGAGATTAGTGAAGTATCCCTAACTTCATTACTTGTAAGAACAAAATGGGAAAAAAAATAATGAGAAGTTGGACATTGCATTTGATAAGTTAGACGTAAGTATTATAAAACTATCTAATTTGTACGTGTTTTCCATATGCCTATTGTGTTCTGACATAATTTATAATTCTTTGCAGCAAAAGTTGGAAGTCAAGGGAATGAGGATAGACACCGAAGTACATGCTGCTGTCAAGAAATTTCTTTCTTTTAGGTCTAAAGATTAAAGATTTCATTTTAAAAAGCATTATACCAAGCACGGAAAGGAAGTTAAGCCGCAAAATGTCACAGTGACAGAGTAGATGGATTTATGCCCATATTGGGACCAATCGGCTACAAAAGTTAGTTAATTTGATCACAAAAATTATTTTCACAACTTTTTACAACTGATTATATTTTTGTATTTATGAATTATGATTTATAGATATTATAATATATTTTGTTAAGTTTATTGTTAGGAAAAAAGTCAAAAGGCCAAATTGGCTAGAAGTCAAGTCAAATGTCGACCAAACTCCAACTCCAAAGCCTTTGTAGCGATATGGCATGAGATTGTAAGTTATTATCTTTTTAATTATATTTTACTTTGGGTGATATTTCAAAATTTATAATAAATATTACTAATAATATTTTTCAATACAACAGAGTGATAAAGATGGAGAAGAGTGTGACCGGATGAAGCTATGATATCACACTCATTATGATGAAAGTAAAGGTCAATGGACAACTACATGAATGTAGAGAAAAATGGGTGAGTCCATCGTTCAAATACAATTTTTTTTAGTATTTATGAATTTTAGTATCTAATTAATTATGTACTTTTTAGGAATTATTGTGTAAGGAATTGGCAGATTCAATAAAACAAGGTCATCTGATGAGCGACAAAGTCTTGAGCACAAGATCTGATTATGTTGTTGACATAGGAGTTAGGCCTCGACCACACGGGAAAACTTCGATCAGAAAGAGACTTTGAAACGAACTAGAGGAGTCAAAGAAGGTTAATCAGGAGTTACAGTCTCAAGTCAATGAATTGACTAAACAAGTTGAACAAATACAGGATCGATTCACTACCGAAGTCGAGCAACAAAAAATTGAATTTGAACAACAACAAAAACTTTTGGAACTTCTATGTTTTATACATAATATTCGTTTAGATTAGATATATGTACTCATATTGATATCTTATTAAATTAAGACAAACTTTTTATATTAATTAATGTATGATGACATGTTTGGAAATTACAATTAAATAGTAAATTGTCTGCATTTATGAAATTCAATATTAAATAAATTCAAATTATTAAAATTAATGATATAAAATAAATAAATTTCAATATTAAATAATATTGAATAGTTATTAAATAAATAAGATTTAAAAATTATTAAAATCGGAAAATTATTAAATTAAATTTATTTTCAGATAAAAATTAAAAACAAATAAATGGCATTCTGCGAAGTTTTTTTTTTTTGCATTTCGCTACGTTTTAAAACGTCACAGATTCATCAACATTCTGCGAAGTTTCATAAAACGACGCAGAATATTAACGATTCCGCGATGTTTTAGAAAACGTCGCCAAAAGTTAGTTTCCGAGACATTTTCCTAAACATCGCAGAAACTTCCTTTCTGCAACATTTTCTGAAACGTCGCGGAATATTAATGATTCCGCGACGTTTTATTTTAACGTCATGGAAAGGCCTACTTTTTCGTGACGTTTTCATAAACATTGCGGAAACGTCGCTGAAGCAAAAGGTTTCTGCGACATTTTAAGGAAAATGTCGCCGAATGTATTACACCACAATCCGCGACGTTTTTTGTGACGTAAAGGTAATCTGCGATATTTTTGGAGAATCTGCAACATTTTAAAAACGTCGCAAATTGAGTAGTATTCTTGTAGTGACGATATTTTCCACAAAAAAACAGGGAACAGTTTGAGGTTTAATTTAAAATCTAATGAAAACCTACGTAAAGAATTTTATGGTTCATGTTCCATTTAGTATACTCCGATTTGCTCCATTTACAAGCTATAAAATGTGAGCATTCGGTCGCAATTTTCACTTGTACGTAGTTGCCATATTCTATTTTCAAATATATATAATGAACTGTCTTTTGTTCCTTTCATCAGTTTCACATCTCTTTTATTAGGAGTTTGGGATGTAAGCATGGTTTATACATGGTTAACATTTCCAACTTTAAGGCTTCTTGAATTTGGGGAAGAAGATAAAGATGCTTAGGTTCGTTTCTAGGTTTTTATTTTCTTTTTAAAATTTATTTTTATTAAAATATAGAATTTATTTAATTATTAATATTAATATAGTTATACTTTTATTATTGACATAATAACATTCCAAATAAAAGTAGAAGATAAAATAATTCTATAAATTAATTAATTAATTTAATTATTTAAATTCTATGTAATTTTATTTGTAAATTAATATTTATTTATTTATTTCTATTTAATTTTAAAACAAAGTTTTATTCTATAATAATGTTTAATTTTTAAAATATTTTTGTTTAATAAATAGCTAGTTTTAAAATCTCAAAAATTATGTATAATTTCTAAGATGTTTTACAGTTGAAATACAATTATTAAGTAAATATCAATTTTGAAGATACTCATTTTAAAAATATTTATTTTTTATTTATAAAAATATAAAAATTAGAAAGTCAAACCAAAATTTAAACAAGAAATTAAAATTAAAAACATAAATAAAACCTAACAACTTCTATTTTTTTTCTTTTTCCCTTCTACTTCTATATCGTAGATTAAGTTTCTATGAAACAAACAAAGATGATTTGAGCTCGTCAAAGACCAATATGTAGAGTAAATCAGAAAAGGAAAGTAAGCGGTAGCAACACATAATCAGCAAGGAGGACACTATAACAAGCTGTTGTACTAGAAGATATCACGGAAGCATTGACTACAGGGACGATTGTTTACAAATAAAACAAAGGATTATCAAATGTACAGCTTTTCTGATCCTAAGCCTGTCGTTTGGATTAGAGATGATAATTTTAATTTAATAAAGGAAAATCTAATTTCTTTGTATCAAAATTGGTCTTTTGATAAAAAGATAATTTCCTGAAACATGTTCCAAATTTGGTCAAAACAAGAATGCACAGACATGTAATCCCTTGCATGGCGACAAGTGACCGATAACAAATTCCACTAGTTTAATCATAGTATTATACCACAAGTCACAGGATTCAAGAACTCTTCAAAACAACCAGTGAAGTACCTTCCTTTCTACCTGCTTCTCCTTTATAGTATCAAGACTAGGTTTCCACCCTTTACCCGAAATCTGCCTACTAAGATACTCCGGCACCGTACTATCCAGAATATCCGGTGAAAACTCCGACGACCCACACCTCTCCACTGGCCTCTCCTCCTTGTCATGTTCTTTCTTTGGATGAATCAGCTGGTGTCCTAGTTCTTCTCCAATACCCGCGGGACATATCTTGGCTAATAACGGCAAAAATCTCGACGCGGACAGCATCGAACGTGACCTTAAAACGTAATTTGCAGTACAAAGCACATGTCTGGCTTCCTCTGTAGATAATGATGGCGGCTTCCCTCTCTTCATGGGTAGCATTAGGTACAACTTCTTAGTCTCTAGCTTCTTGTCAGCTGGTAATGGGGTGGGTCTTTTGTCAGTCAAACGAGAGTGGAACTCGACAACTACTTGTTGCGGATACTCCAGCATTAGCTCAGCCGCCGTGGGAGGGGTCTCAAACTCATGAACTCTGCCGTCGGAAAGTATCACTTTTCCGGTGGAATTCGGAGAACAGTATGTAATGTAATTCCCCATGTGTACAAGTGGAGTAGTAGCTAGCAACAAGAGCTTGTGCTTGTGTGGCTGTTGGTTGAGTTGATCTTTATATTTATGGAATGTTGAAGAGAGGAGTTTGTTAAACCGCTCCATCTTGTGACGGGAATAAAGATGGACTTGGTTATAACTTACAGATTAGGTAGTCGTCGTTCTAAGGTAGGTTACGTAGATAGTGTTTTGACTTGTTATACGTATGGATTCGATAACTGATCCAATGGCTATAGATGTTTGGACATCGTGGGGTCCAATGATTCGATGGATCTCCCCAAGTCGGAAGCTTCCCACCTAACGAGACCAAGTAAGTCAAGGAACGGTTCAACTGAAACTACATTAACTAATCTCTTGAAGCCTTGTGATAACGTAATTTAGGAGTTAAAATTAGTCGGTCTATGGATTTACGTAATTCACGAGCATACGAGAGAGAGCACGGGCGTTACTATTCAATTTCAGCAATGAAAAACAGTATAGGCCATCAGGAAAGTCATGAGCCTGTGTTCATACGTGAGGAAAGTGTTTATTGATTAATTATTTGGAACATTAAGATAGAGTAAAGTGCATTGGATTGGGGGGGGGGGTGTAAAAGTCTAGTTGCCGAGATACCAACACTACATCAGAAGAGGGTTTTGGCAACGATTAGTTTCGCGGATGAAAGACAACATATTGTTGCAAAACGTTTTAACTTTGTGACGTTAAAAAATCGTCGGACAAGTAGTTATGAAAGTCGGCATTAAATAATTATCTGCGACATGTTTACACTTTTGTCAACCAACTAATTTTGCTTTAATAGGCAACGAGATAAGGACTTGTCGCAAATGAGGTACTGCGACATGTTGTTTTCGTAGGTAAAGATAATTAACTTTGCTAACGTAGCCATAGGTAACAATCTTTACCAACGATTTATTTATGTAGCAGAATATGTTTAACTAAGATTTTTTAAATGTAGCTAAAGTTATCAGGGACGATTTACCAAACGTAAGTAAAACATTTTTGTGAAAGATGTATGCAATTTCCCCATCACCAAATGGGTCATTATGGTGTAGACATATTCTTGTATGTATAAAAGAGTGATTGATATATTCAATCGTTTGAATCCTTTTTTATATTGATAAAATTTGTAGTTCTCAATTTTTTTATATGTTTATACTGAATATATATATATATATATATATATATAATTTATATTTTAAATAAATAATGTAATAATTTAAAACTAAATAATAAGTTTAATTTAACTGATATTTACAATATCTTTATTTCCAAAATTTCATCTTCTAAATTATTTTTATTTCTAACTTGTCATTTTCTAAAGTATTATGATGAAAATATAACTCTCAAACTGTAACTCAATTTTCAATTCTGTAAATGTAAATCAATAAAATTTATCTTTTTTCTAAATTATCAAAGTGAAAAATAACTCTCAAATAATTCAATCTTTAAATATTTAATTTTAATTTAATAATACATAAGAGACAACCACTATCAATTAGACTACCTTTTAAAGCAATTAGCTATATATTTATACGAAACTGCCTATTTTTGTTTAATTAAAAAAATCTTAAACTTTACTTAATTTTGCAATACTAGTCCAAACTTTTAAAGATGACACTAAAGTATCTTAACTGTCAATTTATTTTGAATAACGTCACTGTGGTAACAAACCATGCCAAATTTTTTACATGGCACATGTTTGATATGTGATATAAAAAAATTTCAACTCATTTCTTTAAAAATGAGTTAAAGTAAAAATAATTAAATTAAAAATTAATTAAATCAAAACACATAAAAAAAACTTTCTGTTTTCTTCATTCTTGAGTCTTCATTATTAACCAATTTCTTGCTCTCTTGTGGTTGTGTGTAAACTGTCACTCTCTTGCGATTGTGTGTAGAGTGTCACTCTCTTACGATTGCGTGATTGTCGCTCTTTCTGAAGTATTGCTATTGTCTTACAGTTGGGTGCAGCTGTGTGTGGACTATCGCTGTCTCTAAAATGTCGCTATTGTCTTGTGATTGGGTGCATTTAAGAGTATCTATCTCTTGCGATTGGGAGGTGAGTTCTTCTAACCCTAAGTTAGATTGTCATTATTTGATTTGTTCAAAAAATTGTCTTTGTTTCTAAATTTCTCTCATTTTTATAGGAAAATTTTCCTTTTAAGCTACCATATAAATTTGTAGCAACTTATATCACTCTCTATTTGTTTACATCTGCTTGGTGGAGCTTTGTGGCTTAAGCTTAGAAGGAATGGGTCATAATAAGGGTGTATTTGTCCTAATACATCCATGTTGTTGATGGATTCATTTCTTAAACTTAAGATTATCTTGTAGTTGTTTTCTATGCTTGAAAGTTCTTTCAATCTTAATCTAATGGTGTAATTTGTTAATGGGTTATTATGCTTCTTGTAGTATTTCTAGTTATAATGATTATAACAGGTGATATTGTTTAACATTTTTAACTTCATATATACTATTACTAGAATTAGATGGTGAAACATTAAGAAATTTGAATTCACTTGGTCACTATTTACTGCTAATAGTTTCAAAGAACATATATGTCTTAAAAGTGGAGGTAGATAATATTTTTTACATTTGTTGAGACTTAACCCTATTCTGTTCAATTTGTTTGTAGTTTATACTATATTTCTTGAAAGTGAAGGTGGTTAACTTTCCTGAAACATATATTTCCTAAAAGTGAAGGTTGTTAACTTTGTTTGTAGTTTATTTTATAGGTTTTTTAAGTCAATGTAATCATTTATGGAAGAGAAAGAAGCTTGGGTAATTAGAAGTTGATTCCAAGAGAATCCTGTTAGATTCCCATTTAAGTAAAGAAATATGTTATGCCTAATGAGATCAGTTGTGGGGTATCTTGATCTTCCTATTGGATCGTTTTTTATTTTTCTCAACTTTATGGACTTTGTTGCTTCTCATTGTTATGTTCTTTATTGTTGCAACATTATACTTTCTTTAATTGGACGTAATCTTTAGATTTGTAATGCCTAGTATTTTTATGTTAGTGCGCTAATTCATGAATGTTGTTGGATTAAGTTTTACTTGGTCTACCAGCTACAAAATTTGCTTTGTCATGATACAGTTTATCTGACTTATATTTTTCCCTATACTATAATAGTTGTTTCTACCTTTCTCCTATATGTTATTCATTTTTTTATAATAATTACCATAAAGTAATGACTTTGTAGAGAAATTTAGCATGATCTAGGAGGCTCATTCACTTTTCCTTTTTTACCAATTTTATGGAGAATACAAAAGATAATCCTCTATGCAATACCCTATTCATCGGCAATCTTGGAGAGAATATCAATGAAGAAGAATTAAGAGGACTTTTCACTATGTAAGACTATTTAGCTCTGGATAGCTTTGTGATTGTTTGATGTATTAGTATGTACTAGCTTTAAGATTCTTGTAACTCATTTAATCATACTTAACCATCGTGTTTATTACAGAAAAATGGTTGGAAGTAAAATACATGTGGCTTTTATTGAATCTACACTTGGTATATACTTGACATAAGAAGACTATGAAGCTGTTGTTAACAAATTTAAGAACGGAATTTATTGTTGTTCAACAGTATAGCAAAAGCTGAAAGGAAATACTCTCAATTTTGCCAAGAGAAGGCATTATGTTTAACGATAACACAATTTCTGTAATTTTTGTTATTATTATATTTAGTATGTAATATGGATATTGTAATCCTAAGTTATTTTTCAGATTCCTTATATTGATTGTCCCAATTTTAGTGACAATATGAAGCTACGGATATCAAATGCTAAACCTAATATTGATAAACATTTCTATCAATCTAATAATAGAATTGTAAGTATTGCCCTTATGTTTTTATTATATGTATTATGAATATTTCAATTATAGCTTATATGATATTAATGTTATCATTTAAATTGTAGGCGTCTTGTAGGTATGTAGTCTTGGTAAAAATATGAGGGTTTATTATTGTAAAAAAAATTTCCTGACATCTTGTGTACATTGGGGTAAGACTTTTATCCATAAGATACATTATTACGTGCCAGAGGTGAGTTCATTTTTTTAATTCATATTTGTGTTTTAATTTTATTTTGTAGGTTCCATATGACTATATATCGTAGATTTCTGATGCTTCCTAAAATGAACCTGCAGTGCAACAATATGTGAAAGAGTAAAATATAATGGGAAGGAGTTGCATTTAATGGACCCCTATCATTTACATGATTTGTTCTCATTGTATTTGATTATGAGAGATCACTTATTATTGCTTAACCATTTGATGGTCTTAGTTCTTATATTCTTAATAAGTTGCCCATGCTCACTGCGATCATAAGAAATCTATAACAATTTAAACATGTTTTTGTACATGTAAGTTACTATTATTAAACAGGTTATGATTATGGTAACTATATTCTTTGGCCTACATTTTTCTTTGCTCTTTGACATACTGGTAATGTTAATATACCAATACAGAAATGATGGCTTCCGAAAGCAAAATTCTTTTAAAATGCAAAGCATAAGAGATTTTCATTAAGCTAGACATATAATGTGTGGCAATTAAGAGTGGTCAATATCCATATCCAAATCAGTTATTCAAGACAGTCAAACATTTCTATCCATATTCAAGCAAATTATCCACTATAGTTAAACATCCTTATCCATATCCAAATCATAGAACAAAGTGTCAAGTACGTATTTATATTCATATCACAACTCACGGTTGAAATACATATAAAAATCACAACACTTATTTCAAGCATGACACATTTTTCTATTGATTCACCATCAGCAATTTGAGATTTTGTTGAAATTGATTTTTTAGCCTTTAATTTGTATCTCCTCTAGGTTGTAGTTGTTCTTTAAGGATTTGAATTTTGAGAAGCTTGAGTTGATTCGAACACTAGACATTGACTTTTACCCATCTATAAAACATTCATAAACAGAAAGTATACTATAATTAATTAGGAATAAATAATAAATAATTATCCAAATTTAGCAATTTGGTAACATACCATAAAATAAGCGTTCCCACTGACTTCTCCAAATATTACTCCATATCTTTGGGCAACCTTTATCCATATAAATGTTTATGATTTATTAAAAATTTTATGGAAAACTAAAATTAAAAATGAATATTCACTCACCAACCTCTTCTCCTTTCGTAAAATAGATATTGTAGTGTTGGTCCTATAGATATTGATTGTCTATATCCTCTTCTTGCACCATTGGCAATGTTGGAGGTAGATGTCATAATTTTTTTAGTGTTCTTCCTCATTTTCTCTGCATTGTACACGTAGAATTTGAAGTGAATGATCAGATATTTAAAGAATACTTATCAAAAACACAATTATAAATTAGTACATAATTAACTCAGCAATTTTAAGTTCTCTTGAAGGTTGGTCCTTATTTTTGTGTCCTTTTTTATTATGACCAACTTCAAACAATGTAGACATCTCATGAGTACTCAACTTTGCTCAACTTTTTTGGATTTTATGGTTCTTTGTCTTTATCCCTTCTTCTAGCTTTCTTAGGTATTCTAAGGATCTTTTTAATCAAAAGAGGTAATATGGGTTGCAAGTTTTCAGTCTTCAGCTAGAATTTTGGACTGCTAATGGGTTCGATAGCGTACTGATATCTCTTCAAATATTACTCATGTTTATAGTATCGGCTCACAAACCCATTAATATCCTCCCTCTGATTTGATATAAAAGCAAATGCATGCTTACATGGGATTCCTGTTAATTCCCAAAGTTTATACTGACATGTTCTTGCTTGTAAATCAAAAATGAACTTATCTACAAAATACATTACTTTAAACTTTAAAAAACATCCATCAAGCCCTATTATTTTTTGATAAGTACCAAGGAAACCATACTTCAATGTACCACATTCCTTGTAAAACCTCTTAAACAATGGTTGTCTAGACTTTTTATCAACTTAAGTTTGGATGATGAGTTGGCCTTCTTTAGGCTTATCGCAATGCTTACTCATAAGACCACAATTTTGCATAACGTCCTTTCATTAATCCTTTTAGCAACATAATAGCTTCCCATTTAGCCCTATAAAATTGAAATTTAGTCGTTTTTAATACATGCTTCCTTTAAATATCACATATCATCTTGTTAACAAGTCAATTCGAGTTCCTCATAAAATTGTGCAAGAATTGATTTGTTATCCACTTCTTACTAGCTTGCTTATTTCTTTATACTATCTTGCAAGTAAGCTTGTTTCCTAATTTGTTAATTGTAAAAGTTTTTTTTAATTTCCAGTCCAACTAGCATAAACCCTGAAAGGATACTATGGATCACAAATGGCTTCCATTCTCACACTAGATCTCATTATTGAAACATCATATCCATTCGTAATTGTATAATTTCTGATACGTCCTTAAATTGAGCCTTATCCTTAAACTTCATGTCGAATTCAAACTAAAAATCTTTTATGTCCACTTTTAAATTAAAAACAATACATTTCTTCCTTCTATCAGAGGCCTCGCACCCACCATTATCACTACATATTGATGATTAAACTTCAACATTACTATCCTCATACTCACTACACCAACCCTGTGAACTTTCTACTTGTCTTTATGAATTGTAAGAATTTCACTCTTCGTTGCTACATTTTCCACTACTTCCAACCATATCCACAACACCATCACATTTAAAACCCACTACATATCTTCTTCCCATATTTCTTTTCATTATCTTTGCAATAACATATTCTTCATTTTCAGTTGCATAAGTTTCATCATCACCTATCTCATTTTCAGATTCAATCATCTTTATAATAATAAAATCTTCATCATCTTATTGCACCTGAACTTGGAATGACCCCTCTTTATTTTTGATATTAGAACTAATTTCTTCACCATCACTTATAGGATTACCATAACCATGCTCATAATAGATTTCAACATTGTTGTTCTTCAATTCTTCCATACACTAAAGCATTAAGAACATGTCCTTATAATAATGTAAACTCAACTCCTTCAAGCATCTCCTTGACTCTTTTGGAAATTTTTAAAACATAGGCACCACTCTATGTCCTTTATCATTTGATACTTTTTCAGTTCTGATATACTAAGTTCATCAACACTAATATCCTTCTTCCATTTCATCTTGCCTCTAACATATTTGTTGTTTTCATTTCTTCCAATACCCCACTATAATGAAACTTAAAATTTACCGACATCTGCATTACAAAGAATTTTACTATTAGTTTCCAACAAATCAAAATTAAAAGCACCTCATCAAACCAAAAAGGAAATTGCATGCACCTCATCAAACCAAAAAGAAAATTAAACTAAAACAAGCTATAGAATTTGATATAAAAAATAACAAAATACCATAATTTGAAATACCATAATTTAGTATAGAGATAACAAAATATACAATTTAATAAATAGGAAGTTGAAATCCCTATCATCTAAACTCTTGAATTCACCTACTATAGTTTGTAACTAAACTGCTCATCGAAACTCAAGTGGAAGTACTAATAAGGAAAATTGAAAGTCTAGCTGGAGCAGTGAGAATAATATAAGCACTATGCTTTTTTTAAACCAATTAATAATCATCATTAAAAAAAGCCATAAAACATCCTTTAATAAGGGTAAACTATAGGAGTAATATACAATAGAAACTAGATGTACTGATATATTCAATTAAGAATTGAATATAATCCTACTAATTGTCTCACAAGCATTATAGTAGGCAAAGGGAGCATGATGGTAATGGTGATCCTTCTAACAAGCATAAGGGTGATAATGAACATGTTAATAGAGCGGTTAGGAGATTAGATAGAATTGATCTTATTCAACATGCTAATAGAGAAAAATATGAATACTTTACTGAGCTAAAAGACAAAAGCAATGGCCTTAACTCATTTAGAATTAAGTAATCAATATATCTTTCCCACTTATGATTCATTGTTTATTTTAATAACTTTTGTAAGGTTTTGTAAGACATTCCTATAATTGTTAAGAAAGAAGTTAGATCATATATTTAGTATTTCATCTCTAAATCTATTTCTTATAAGTCACAAATAAGAATTTTTTAAATGTTTTACCCAACCATACGACAAATGCATTAGCCTTAACTCATTTAGAATTAAGTAATCAACCTGTCTTTCCTACTCATGATTCATTTTTTATTTTAATAACTTTTATAAGACATTCCTATAATTGTTAGGAAAGGAGTTAGACCATATACTTAATATTCCATCTTTAAATTTATTTCTTATAAGTCAGTATCTCTTTCATATAGAGTTTTCTTGGCTTCCTTACGTTCCATGTCTAACCATAGGGATGGAAGGAAGCTAGTAATGATATTAAGAAGGAAATAAACTATAGGGGAAAAGATGAAAGCCATAGCCAAAAATGGAAGCTGGGAGCTTATTGATCTACCTTTGAATAAAAAACATGTAAGATATAAATTGGTTCCCACTATGAAGCATAAAGCAAATGAATCAATTAAAACACTAAAACCTCAATTAGTAACAAACATATTCACTCAAACTTATGTAATACATCACTAAAAAATGTTTACATCTATAACTAAGATGAATTTAATAAGAATTCTTGTATCATATGCCACTAATATTATATAGTATTTTAACAATTTGATGTTAAAAATGTTTCCTGTATGGTGAATCACAAGATATTTCTGGAAAATAATAAGAAGAATAAATCAAGACAGAATTAACTAACCAAATTCAACCATAGAACAAAAATTTATAAAAGAACATTGAATTATTGGGAAGAATTTGATCCATAAAACTCTACATTTACTATTGATGCTTCAATATGAAGGAAGCAAAACAAGTTATTGAAAAGAATTCCAGCTACTTGAAATTGAATATATAAATGATAATATTTGCGGAAGATCAAATAACCAAACTCAGCAACATTGAACTCATGAAACATATGTTTGCTACTTGTAGTAAATGTTAACCAACTAAATTTAAATTTCAAATGCTTCGTCGTCTAGTTTTGGTAATAGTACATATGAAATTTATTGTAGTTTTGCTTATAGTACATATGAAGTTGAAAATAATAAGCAATATCACATGTTGTAATCACTCTAACTAGAAGTATTGTAAGAAGCATACCAGCCCATTAATGAATTACACCATTAGATTAAGATTGAAAGAACTTTCACCCATAGAAAACAACTACAAGACAATCTTAGGTTTAAGAAATGAATCCATATCAACTACAGGGATGTATCATGACAAATTGACCCTCATTATGACTCATTCTTCATAAGCTTAAGCCATAAAGCTCTATAAACATATAGATGGTGATATAAGTTCCTACACCTTCATATGGTCGCTTAAAAAGAATTTGTTATTTAAAAAAATGAGAGAAATTTAGAAACAAAGAGGATTGTGGCAACAGATCAAACAACGACAATCTAACTTAGGGTTAGATGAACTCACCTCTCAATCGTAGGAGACAAACACTCCAATTGCACCCAACTGCAAGACAATAACGGCACTCTAGAGACAGCAACGATTCACACACAATCACAAGAGTGACAGTCCACACATAATCGCAAAAGAGTAGGAGAGTGCTTAATCGTCAAGATTCAAGAAGGAAGAAAACATAAAGTTATTTTATGTGTTTTAGAAAAACATAAAGTTATTTTATTTGTTTTACTTTAATTAATTTTTAATTTAATTGATTTTTAATTTGATTGATATTTATAGAAATGAGTTGGAAAAAATTAGGCCACGTGTCATGTAAAAAATCTAGTATGATTTGTCACGTTAACGATGTTAACAGAAAACTTAATTAATGCTCTGACTATATTTGTAACAAATTGAAAATTGAGGCATTTTAACATTATTTTTTAAAGTTTGGGTTAGTATTGCGAAATTAAGTAAATTTTGAAAATTTTTAATAAACTAACCCTTATATTTTTGTATATTGAATAATATGATCGAGTTTCACTTTAATGTACAATTGCATTTACTCTATTAAAGTAATTATTTATACTGAAAGATTTAAATAGGTGATATGCTACCAAAATCATCTTTTCTGGATACATATTTGGATAAGGCAGACTTTGTTTTATCGGAAATTACACCAAACTAATTGTATTTCACTCCAAAAAATACATAATAATGCAAAATTAAAAATTATCCATTTTTTATAGGATTAATAACAAAATTATCTCTTTTTTAAAGAATCATATAATTTATTTATTTTTAACTAATAACAAAATAATAAGAATTTTTATTTCATCGATAACGATACACCAAATTTAGTACAAAGTGATAGTTAATTTAAGTTCATGAACATCAAATTACCACTTGCCACACGAAAATTTGACAAGTCAACCATTACGATCTCCCAAACAATTGTTTTTCTTATTTGTATGCAAACGATCCATGGACCACTGATTTATAAGAAGTTTGATGTCAAAAGTTAAATAAAGAGATATGCAACTTCAAGCAGCTTTTCTAATACAGAGAGTGCTCAAGAAAAAGAAGTGAACGAAACTATTAATCAAACTTCATATATTCCTCAATGCCTAGTTATAGACATGAAAATACAATAATAGAAGTATCAACTTCTATATATATATATATGTATATAATAACAGGGTTAAGGAAAGGAAAACGTGCCACTAGTACAGTTTACAGAGCAGTGATAACTATACGTCCTACACAGACGAAGAAGACGAAAGATCAAATATAAGCATGAAGAAAACCTTCTGGCATGGTAGGCTTGGGGGACTGCACAAGGGGTTCAAGGCTCTAACACAGATTCTGCTTGCAATCCCTCTACTTTATATACTGAGATAGCCACTTGAAGCCATCACCATATCCCATTTTGCGAACAATACTGCACATGAAGACCTCCAAAGGACGAACATTATAGTCTGAAAGGTCTACCTTCCCTTTACCAGTGGTGAAGTTAGTGAGACCCAGGTGGTATCGCAGCTCATCCTCAGAAGCTGCATAGGGTATATCGATTTTGTTTCCCAAAATAAGGAACGGTACATTAGCCAAAGCCTCATCAGAAAGGAGTGCATCCAGTTCCCTTTTTGATTCTGCAAATCTCTCTTTATCGTAGGCATCCACCAAGTAGACCACAGCATCCACCTTTATCACAACAAATCAGATTATATTGCCAGCTTATGTTGGAAAGATTTTGCCCAACTTGACTTTAAACTAAAAAGGAACAGTGTGGGGGCAGGAGAAATGAAAGAAAAACAAAATCAATGCAAAATAAAATTGGTCAGATAAGACAAAAAACAGAATTGTGCACAATATCCAACATATTTAACGATTGGAAACACATGAAAAAAGAAAGAAAGTGAATGCTTTAGCTATTAGCTTTCCAGTTTCCAAATTTTCTTTCATGGTAAACACTACGCATTCTCAAGCTACAAGACACATGTTAATTGCTTACAGAAAATATCAAGTAACTGACAACCCTAGAGAAAAGTAGTTGAGGGTTATAACGAAATGGAATATCACAATTTCTGAAGAGCTTTCATCACCAAATTCACAGCAAAAAGAACACCAAAACTAGCTAAACCATCATGACCAACTTGCCTTAGCATAGTAATCCTTCCAGACCCTGCGGGCAATCTGGTGACCTCCCAAATCAAATGCCTTGAACTTGATCTTCCCAATGCTAAGTTCTTCGGATGTGGGAAACTGAGTAGGTTGATGTTGAACCAATCTCTGCATCCAAAATCAAGAATACCAATATCCTACTATGATTTTTCTCCCAGAGCTCAATCAAATGCACAAAGAGGTACCACCAGAAACTCAAGTTAGGAGAAAAAAAAAATCACAACAAAGGAAAGGCTGTCGATTCAGTAATTAGCATCCGCAATCAACTTGAGCACACCACCCTGGTTGCGATAACAAAATTTCCCAAAACCTAACAGTGAATTCTACCGACCCATTAAGTAAAATTCCCGATAAATACAACACAACAAGAACCATCGCTGTTGTTTTCAGTTCAATTCCAATTTTAACAGTACCAACAAGCACCAAAATCCAAACTTTCAATAGACACAAAACAAAATAAGGTGTGGAGCACTCAAAGTTCAGTGCCCTGAATCAAAAAATACAATCAAGTAATAATTAACCAAAGAAGGAAGAACCAAAATGACCAAGGAACCAAACCTCATCCTTCAACATATGAAGCAGGGTAGTTTTGCCAGAATTATCAAGCCCTAGAAAAAGAATCTTGGCCTCTTTTTGCCAGAGACCTAGAGAGGCTAAAACTCCATAGAACCAATCGACCAGAAACATGGCCTTCAGTATTCCTTTGTCTTTTCCGGGGCAATAAGAAAGAGTGTGATCAAAGTCTCAAGTTGAGTGAACAAACCGGACCGTCAAATTGCAGGCTAAAAATGACAGATAGAGGTGTACAAAGATCACTGTGTGGTTGGCAAATGTCTTAAATAGACACCTTTGTTGATTCTTTGCTCGCCGTTGGAGGTCGAATTGGCCTAGGTAGTTTTATGCCTAAGATGACGTGGCGTGATTTGAAGGCGTCTGCTCACGTAAGTTAAGATTAAACTGAATTATGAATAATTCGGTTGAATTTAGCAGGATCATATGTAATTAACTACACTTTTTTACGATTGGACGGTGTTGCGAAACCTGATGCAATCCGACCAGTCGGAGGCCATTATGATTTGGGAAAGGCAACGTTATTTATCTTGTACTGTTGTTGGATGAAACGGCCCGCAAGGATTTTCTTTTTGTTTATTATTTCTTATAAGCGAAGGTGGGAAAACTCAAAGTCTCAAATGAATTTAGCTACTTATAAAATTTCCAAAAAAGGACTTAATTTTTATACCGTGTTTATTTGAGTCATAGTTCAAATATTTTATTTATTTTGTTAATAAGGGAAATTGCAACAGTTCACATTCAACCCAATAATCCAAAGACGACTACAATTACAACTATCAACCAAAATGCCACAAAATCGGAGTTTAGACAACACACATTCCGCGTATGGCAAGAGTGGTGAAGAGGAACCAAAACATGCTAGCCACCTTGCAAAAAAAGTTAGGATACGAAGGAGGGAGGAAGACCATCCACCCAACCCAAAACTAACGTATAGTGCTGTAGTACTCAGGGGTCAACTGGACAGTAGTGAGGTGGAAGCGCTAGTCTGGCTGGATGCGGAACCTATTGAAGTTGACGATGGGGATATTCGCATACTGGTAGAGGAGGACGACGTGGGATTTGCACTCTCACAGTGCTTCAAAGAAAAATTGGACCAACAGTGGCCTAAAGCTGTTGTCGTTAAGCTACTGGGACGCCACATTAGGTACTAGATTCTATGTGCTCGACTGAGCGCAATGTGACAGATCCAAAGGACCCATGAAGATCATAGATTTAGACAATGACTACTTCCTGGTTAATTTCATAGAGGAGGCCGACTACATGAACGCCTTACCCAACAGACCCTGGTGATCTTCGGTCATGCCCTCTCTGTTCAGCGTTGGACTCCAACATTCCTACCGTCGCAAGGAAAGGTGACCAGAGTAGTGGTTTGGGTCCGATTCTTGGAACTCCCCATTACTCGATATCACCCTCGAATCCTCTCAACTCTTGGCAATCTGGTGGGACAAACAATCAAAATCAATGAAACAACAAAGAACGCACAACAGGGAAAGTTTGCTAGAGCCGCAGTCGATATCAACATCACTGTACCTCTACGAGCTTCGGTGGAGCTGGATGGTGAGTCGATCCGGGTCGCGTATGAGGGATTGACCCAGGTTTGTTTCACCTGCGGCATGATGGGTCATGAAACTGGACTATGTGCTTCGCGTGGTCAATAACCGCTACATAACCCAGTAACCAGGACCCCTTGAGACACAGTGGTGCGGAAGGTGCAACGGACGGAGGCACAATAACAAAATAAGGAGGTTTTAGATGCTTATGCCTAGACGCATCTAATAAGTGTCTAAAATAATATAAAATTTGATATAATTTTTTGACATTTAGTTAAAATGGTAAAAGTTGTCTAAAAAAAATGCTAGAAAAGTGTCCAAAACTTAGATTTGTCATTATCAATAATATAATAAATCAATTTAAGTTTAAATATAAATTTTGATTTACTTTGTCATAATAATAATTACTAATAAAAATTCCATTTATTTCAATA
>JAOSBN010000009.1:22694968-22706606 GCA_027563595.1 Erythroxylum suave
TTTCATTACAAAACTATAACTAGAAGAAAATTAAGTTATAAGTAAATACACTTGCTTTCTAGGGCACTATATTTACATAACTGCAACAATATCTCACTTGCCCTAAACCAAGTTTGACATATCCCTCATTCCCATCCTTACTAGATGATCCTTAAAGCTTTTTTTAGACAATGTCTTTGTGAACGGATCAGCAAGGTTTTTCTCTATGCGAATCTTTACCACATTCACCTCCGCATGTTTTATTATCTCCCTTATGAGATGATACTTTCGCTCAATGTGTTTGGTAGCTTTGTGGTTCCAAGGTTCTTTAGAATTTGCCACTGCCCCAATATTATCACAATAAAGTGTAATGGCTTTTTCTACCTCTAGAACTACCTGTAAATCAATTAGGAACTTGCGAAACCAGACAACTTTCTTTGCTACTTCACAAGCAGCAACATACTTAGCCTCTATGGTCGAATTAGCAATACAAGATTGCTTGATACTCCTCCAGACTATGGCTCCACCTCCTAAAACAAATATAAAGCCAGAAGTTGATTTCCTTAAACTAACATCAGATTGGAAATCAGAATCTGTATATCTTTTCAGAATAATATTACTTCTAGAGTAAACAACCATTAAGTTCTTCGTCCTACAAAGATACTTCAGTATACACTTAACTGCAGTCCAATTCTCCATTCCTGTATTGGACAGAAATCTACGTACCAGTCCCACTACGTAACAGATATCCGTCTAACGCAAAGCATTGCATACATTAAACTTCCAACTACCGAAGCATACGGAATGTTATGCATGCGTTCAACCTCCTCTTAGGTCTTAGGTGCTTGCTCCTTTGAAAGTTTGATTCCATGTATAGTAGGTGTGAAACCCCTTTTGGAATGTTTCATGGAAAACTTATTGAGCATGTTCTCAATATAATTTAGTTGATACAAGGCTATCAGTTTATTCTTATAATCCCTTAGAAGTTTGATCCCCAGAACATAGGTAGCCTCTTCTAAATTCCAATACACACGCCCTGAGCATATCCTCAATAGTCTTGATAGTCCTCTCACTTTGTCCACCTATCTAAGGATGAAATGTTGTACTGAAGTTCAACTTAGTACCTATGATAGACTGCAAGCTCTTCAAAAAACTTGAAGTAAATCTAGGATCCCTGTCCAATACAATGGACACTAGAACCCCATGGAGTCTCACCACCTCATTCGCATATCTCTGGGCCGACTGATCAAGTGAATTATTTTCTCTCACTGGTAAGAAGTGGGCCGACTTAGTAAACCGGTCCACTATCACCCTATAGCATCATTCTGTCTCGGAGTCTTAGGCAGTCCCATGATGAAGTCCATAGTAATCCGTTCCCATTTCAACTCCGGAATGGGCAATGAATGGAGCCTACCTACCAAAGCTTGGTGCTCAGCTTTAACTTACTGGCAAGTCATACATCTAGATACATACTCTGGCACTTGCTCCTACATTCTAGGCCACCAGAAATGTTGTTTCAGTGTGTTATACATCTTGGTAGTACCAGGTTGTATAGCATAGCTGGCCATATGAGATTCCTCAAGTATCTCCTTCCTCAGATCGTCCATATTAGGCACACACAGCCTCTGCTTCAACCATAAAGTCTCATCCCTTAACTCAAACTTAGAATTTGGATTCATCTTTAGCTTTTCCATAAGCTTCGCCATATTGGGATCTTTCCCCTAAACTTTTCGGATTCTATGATGTAACATTGGCCTTAGCTTTAGTGTAGCAATCAATGCCTCATTCTGCTCCAGATTCAACTCCACATTGAGAGTTCTCAAATGAATCAAATTAGGCAGCTTCGATAACTGAATTTGAGCTACACTGGTATTAGACTTTTTGCTTAAAACATTAGCCACCACATTTGCTTTCCCCAGGTGGTACTCAGTTGTGCAGTCATAATCCTTCAATAACTCAATCCATCTCCTCTATCTCATGTTCAACTTTTTCTGGCTTAACAGATACCTCAAACTATTATGATTTATATAAATATGGAAGGTCTATCCATACAACTAATGTCTCCAAATCTTTAAAGTAAAGACAACTGTAGCTAGCTCTAAATCATGTACTGGATAATTGATCTCGTGAGTCCTTAACTGTCTCGATGCATAGGCAATCACCTTGCCATGACGCATCAATACACATCCCAATCCTTATTGCAACGCATCACTGTACACCACATATCCTCCGGTCTTCGATGGAATAATCAACACTAGTGCCATAGTCAACCGATGTTTTAACTCCTCAAAGCTCTTCTGACACTCCTCATTCCGTCTAAACACTACATTCTTCCTCAGAAGTTTTGTTAGAGGGGTTGAGATCAAGGAAAACCCCTCGACAAACCTTTGGTAATATCTAGCCAATCCTAGGAAGCTTCAGATTTCAGACACATTCCTCGGAGCTTCCCAATTCATCACTGCCTCTATCTTTTTTGGATCCACTTGTATGCCATCTCCAGTCACTATAGTCCTAGAAACACAACTTGATCCAAACAAAATTCACACTTACTAAATTTGGCATACAACTACTTTTCCCCCATAATCTGTAAAATAACTCTCAGATGCTCAGTATGTTCCTTTCTACTCTTCAAATACATCATGATATCATCAGTAAAGACAATCATAAATCGATCTAAGTAGGCTGAATCACCTTATTCATCAAGGCCATAAAAGCTACCAGGGCGTTAGTTAGCCCAAATAGCATTACTAAAAACTTATAGTGCCCACACCTGCTCCTGAATGCACTCTTAGGTACATCAGCCTCAGCTATCTTCAACTAATAATACCCTGATCTCAAATCTAGTTTTGTGAATACTTGAGCTCCCTGCAACTGATCAAGTAAATCATCAATTCTAGGCAGCGGGTACTTGTTCTTCACTGTCACCTGATTCAACTGCCTATAGTCAATGCATAATCTCAAAGTCCCATCCTTTTTCCTCACAAATAGCACTGAAGCTCCCCAAGGAAAAACACTGGGTCTAATAAAACCTTTTTCCAGTAACTCCTAAAGCTGAGTCTTTAACTCCTTCAGTTCCATAGGTGCCATCCTATATGGAGGAATAGATATAGGAGTGCACTAGAACTAAATCAATTATGAACTCCGTTTCTCGATCTGGTGGTAAACTAGGTAGCTCATGGGGAAACACATCCAAGAATTCCTAACCACGAGAATGTCTTGTACACTCTGCTCTGCTCTAGTATCAATAATGTGGGCCAGATAAGCCTCACATCCTCCCTGCAACAATCTCAGTGCACTTATGAAAGATATCATCCTGGCTGGCACCACTTGACTAACTCCTCTAAATACTGCTCTCCGCTGACCAGGAGATTACAGTACTACCTCCTTGGTGTAGCAGTTCATAATGGCCCTATGAGTGGTAAGCCAATCCATGCCTAGGATAATGTCTATCTCTCCCAACTGTAATATAATCAAGTCTGGCTCTAACTCAACTTGATCGATCCTAATCAAGCATCCCTTGCAAACTTCTGTTATAACAGTAGTACTTCCTAGAGGTGTACTTACCTCTTGCAAATACTGTAACATCTCCCTACTACAATGTAGCCTACACGCCAGATGTAGTGCAATAAAAAAGTTTGTAGATCTTGGATCTAGCAGTGCGAATGCCTCAAAGTCATAAATAAGAAGCGCACCTGCCACAACATTTGCCTAGTCATGGCATAGACCTTGGCCTAGGACTGCGGTCGGCTACCTTGCCCCTTAGTCATCATAGAAGAACTCATAGAGCTAACTCTGCCTCTACCTCGACCTCTCTATCCAAGTCCACTTCCTCTGCTCTGCTATACTATAGCATCACTCCTAGATCGCCCACTCATACTAGACTGAGCTCCCAAAGTAGCAGGACAATCCCTGATATGGTGGTCAAATGAGCCACATTTGAGGTAAGCTTCAGTTACCCTCTAACACTCACCACCATGCCTCTTCTCACAATGCTCACAAACTAGAAACTGATTCCGTACTTCACCCCTTCCACTACCGGCCTATACAAAACCATCCCTCTATCTGAATCCTGACTGCGTTGATCTGGCTAGTGGTCTAAAAGCCCTGTTCTAGTGCTTACTGAATCTTTTGCCAAAGCCACTCTAAATCTCACTAGACCTCTTCAATCTGGATACTTGCCCAGGCTCTGCTGATCCCTCTCTTAGTAGTTGTTCAATTTTGATCGGAGCAGCTCTTAACTCAATGAAAGTACCCAGATCTAAAAGTACCAATCTTACTCTGATCTCCATATCGAGTCCATTCTCAAACCTCCTACACTTGTCTTCTTCTAAAGGGATCAAAGCTGTAGTATAACCCATCAACTCATTAAATCGGACCTCGTACTCAACGACGAACATCCTACCATGCTTCAAACCTAGAAACTCTTCCATCTTCCTATCCATGTAGATCTTGGGCATGTAGTTCTCCTTAAAGACCTTCAGGAAGTCTTCCCACTTTAGGTTACAAGGCCTAGTGGTACTACCTGGAACAATCTTCCACCACTGAAAAGCTGGGCCTTATAATAAGTACACTATATAGTTGAACCTCTCATCTGGCTCACAGTCCATTTAATCAAAAACCTTCTCAGTCCTTTCCAACCGTCCTTTAGCTTCAGCAGAGTCTGTGCTACCATAAACGTCTACAGCTCCCTGCTCCCGCAGCCAATCATACCTCCTCTCCCTTTTCTCGGGAGCTCTAGGAAGCATCTTCTTAGATTGAGGTATCGAGGACTCCCTACTGGCTCCTATCAATCCTTGGTCAGTTAGTTGGTCAATTTGATCACTTAAAGTGGATGACGTATAACAAACAATAATTTTAATCATTTTTTGCAGTTGATTTGATATTTCATGCTTAACGTTTCTATATGTCCCAATAGATGCCAACCATGCTCTAATACCACCTAAATGTAGCGCCCCCTTCCTGTGGGGTACAAACCGGGATGCTTGGAGGTTATTCTGATACATATCCTACGATAAGGGCGAGCTACATTCAATAACTACATTCACTTCACTTGGCATTATATCATTTCTCACGTATAAAGCATCATAAGAAAATCCCAATATTTTAAAATCATCTTTTTCCTCATTTCATTTCACAAAACCAAAAGTCTACATTGTATCTTTCAACACTTAATACATGTACATCATCAAAACCTAGTACAGAGGTACTACATGAAAGAGGAAAATATACAAAGTCAATCTAATTTGTTCAAAAATTCTAGCTGATTGACCTTTGAGCCATGACTTCTCTTACCAAATCACAATCTACGTGGCTGGTAGAGCCTGTCAGTAACTAGAGTCATCTCTCGGTCCTGAAAAGACAACGTTGCAATTTTGGTGAGTTTTGCGAACTCAATGAGGTAACCATCATCGATGGTTCACTCAATTCATGCAACACATCATTTCACATAACACATTTTCACATTTTCACTTAAGCAATTTTGCATTTCAATCAATCAACATACTTAAACAAATGCACATGGAATGCTTATGAGACTCTTTTCCAATTGTTATGTTGTTATGATCGAGTGCCTAAACTGTCTTGGATATCGGGCTCATTGATAACTCTCCCTTACCCGATGGGGATACAGAGCTCATTTTACTTAATGAGCCTTAGGCTCTTAACCACTTTTTGAGCTCGAGGCTCTTTTTCACACTTTGAGCTTTAAGCTCTGATTCATGGCTACTCTGGTCACAACTGCCATTATCTAATAATGCATTCATGTATGGAATGCATCTATCACAATCAATCATATTATAAAGCACATGGTTCTACACATTCACATACAAGCAGCACTTCAATATTCTATTAGAAAATCACAGTCATTGGACCTTCATTGTCCGGAATCCACAATCAAAACACATTCATTCAATCATTTATAACAAAATTTAAGTACACAAGTAATTAATTGAGACCTTCTAGATTACTCACAAGTTTCTCCCCAAGCCAATGCCTAGAAGTTCCGGCAATGTCCATAGGTTGACGTTCTAGTTGCTCCTCTATATCAATCACGATACACATATATCACAAGTTGTACAATCATAAGTGTTTAAAAATGCACACGTATGAAATGAAATATGTATATTGCATGTTCATGACTATCCCGAGTATTTATCCATCAATTTCATCACAAAGTCATTTTAATGTCAAAACTCATCTAAGTACAATTTCTACTTAGGTTTATGCCTTATTAACAACATTAAATTCACAATTCATTTCTCATTGAATCACTTCAGATTTTTCCAAAATACACTTTCGGGTCTATTGTTCACATTCAATCAGAAGGTTCAAATCATGTAATTTGATCATACTCTCTTCTAGGAAAGTGTTCATCTATGTCTTATGTTTCTATTGACACCAAAATCACTCAATTTGGTTGAGTAATTTGGAAGATATGCCTCAAACATTTTCGGGCTGTTCATATCCAAAAACAGGATGCCATACACTACTTCCATCCAGAAATTAAACATCTTAAAGACTGAATCACAATTTGACTTCTTCATATGATTTGTATTCCTATTTCTCTAGTTCACTAAAAATTAACAAGAGTCTCATTTGGAATCCTATAGATCCAGATATAATCAAAATACCAAAGGGTGTTCAGGAAGAAAATCCTATCTCACTGTTCCAACAAATTCAACACTTTGATTTGATAAATATTTCTCAATTCAATTCATAATGCTACAAAGTTTATGGAGGGATAGAAAAGTGTGTTAGGAATCTATTGGTTTAAGAACAAGATCATTTCAATAACTAGAGAAGAAGTTATGGTCAAAAGAAGAAAAGTTGTTCAGGGTGAGTCAACTCTTTGGTCAAACCAACAAAGTCAACATATTCTACTTCATCCTCTCCACCGACATCTCAACTTCAAACCTCCATAAATTTCGACCCAAAACTCAAAAATTTACAAACTTTATTTCAATGGAAATCTTAAATAAAGATCTACAACCTTCATTAAGTCAACTTTGTCAAAAACTCTCTATATCAATACAGAAAACTCATGGAAGTTTTAGATCAAAATTTTTAACTCTTTACTTACAACATCCAATTCCTCATGCTTAATCTATCATTTCTAGTTCAATGATCATCATTTATCCATTATTCTGATCCCCTTTCAACTCAAAATCATCCAAAACCAAATAATAGCTCATGATTGATCATAAACACTAATAATAGAACATACGCATATATGTGCATTCATCATCTGTTTTCTGCACTTTTTCCTACACCCAGCACTGAACTTCAAGTCAAATTGGAAACTTTTAAAGACAGAATGTGAAATCGATGTCTTCATACAAAATGTAGCCCTATGTTGCTAGTTTAATCCAAACTAATATTTATCTCAATTGAATAACCACAGAACAGTTTATGGTTAAATTACAGTAGCATATTCAGTGAAATTGTTACAGCTAACATATTCCAGCCACTTTAAACACCATCATCTTTTATCTCTAAACTGTCATCCTAGTTCTTCTCTTTTCAAGACACAATACTTTCCTTCTTTTTAACTTCCATACCCAATCTAATCCATTCCTAAAACAACCAATGATTCTCGTTTTTATCCATCAAAGCAAAACATAACAATATCCATTCATCATTTTTTTTTCTGCACTTCTTTCTACGTTCATTAAGGATTCATTCAAACTCTAAAACATCTCTAAATCAATTTATGAATCATTAATCATTATCCATGTAAAAGCAAGGCATAAATCTACCACATTCTTCATTCATGTTTTTAGCATGTGTCCATGCTCATTTTATGATCATTTAACATTTAAATGTCATCATTACTGTTTCGATCAACAATTAAAGAAGAGTGATGTTTATACTTGATTTAGCTTCAAATCTTGAAAAACAACACTTAGCCCTAGCTCGCTAGCTTTACGTGATCTTCATGAAGTTTAGAAGGATTTAAGTTTTTCTTGGCTATAATGAAAGCTCTTCTCTTCCTCTACCTTTTTCTCTTCTTGAACTACTTCAAAATCTCTCTCAAAAGCTAAGAAATGAGGAAACCTATCTCAAACTCTCTTCTTTTCTCTCAAACCACCGAAAATCTCTTCTCCTCTCCTCTATTTTCGTTTTTTTCCTCTTCTCAATTCATATTTACTTTTGTTCTTCCACTTATACCCTTAATGAATATAAAATACCCATTTTGCACTTCCTTATATGCCTTGTATCTTTTATCCTTAAGTGATCTCCAAAAAATGCCCTTCATGACATCTTACTACCTTAACACTTTAATTCAATTAACCTATGTCATACAATCTTTTTAACATTAACATAATAATTAATTCCACAAAATCACATTCACATATCAATTATCTCTAAATCTTCATTTGATTTCTTCTCTTCTTTTTCCTATTTTCTATAATACTCTAAAAATTCCAAAATAAATCCTAAATTCAGCAAAATTCATAAATATAATAATTCCACTAGCAATAAAATTTTCACTATAAATAATTCCAAATTCACAAATTTCCCAAAAAAACACAACTCAGTCCAAATATACCCAAAATTATTCATGAATGCATGTACAATTATTTTCATGTGCAGAAAGTTCAATATTTATGAATATGAGCATATCATATAATGCATAAGCATAAAAAATGCATTTCTAAGCTCTCATTGATCACTCATATTTACTATTCTAGCCTCCCCATAGGTAATGGGATGTTACAATATGCAAATGGGCCATCATATGGAGACCTTGGACTCTCATATGAGCATCCTCTCCCACTCAATCTTTTTGGGCTTTAAGTTTTAGTAAATACCATCTTGTCTAGATGGAATTTACTATCCGTCCTTTATTGTTTCATTGTATATCTCATACATAATAAATGCATGGCAAAACCTACGGTTGACAATTTTCTAAATGACATGCAATCACATAATATTTGCATTCATTTATCCATTCATCACATAAACTTATAAGCCACTTTTGATTGTCCATCCTAGAAAGATAAATAAAATTATAAGCCTTTTAAACCCAACATTTTCTTCATGGACTTGGATCTTCCGCTTCGAATCCTCCGCTCACATGACCCAGCCCACTATGTAAAAAAGTGTATAATGACTTTTCTTTGACAACAAAGTTTGATTTTCAAAGAAATAAAAATTTCACTTTGACAACAAAAATTCCAGCACTAGTTTTTCATGGAAACGGAAAATTGTCCATACGAAAAAAAAATTGCACTTGCTTTTAATCAAAACCGAAACTTTTTGTGACACAAAACTGAAAATTTGTAAACACAAAAATCCAGCAATTTGCTAACAACCGAAACTTTACTAATACACTTTTAGCAAAACTGAACCTTACCTCTTCATTTCTTCATCCATGGCTTCTTCACCTTTGTCATTACATGATTTTGTACATTACATAATAAAAGAAAACAAAAAGATGAAACCAAGGAGGAAACATGACGATGATAGACCACCCTCCTTGTTACAAAAAATGAACAAAACTTACAAGGTAACTTTAGAATCTATGGACAACCAAAAGAGCAGAACACACACCATATATATTTCTATCACATAAAAATATGTAGCATACAAAAATGATTGCCAATCGATGCATCATATATAGGAACCAAAATCATGCATAATAAAAATGGCTCTGATATCAATTGTCGGATCAGAGAAATAAAGCATGCACGATTTGGATAAAACAGTAGATTTCAAAACTTTTTAGAAATAAAAGTTGCAGTAGAAGCAACGTAACCAAATCAACATGCATAGCCATACATGATATGGTATGAGGATAATAAACATAGAACAACATGGTAGAAATTGTATTACCGACTCCTTTGCTACTGCTTTAACTCCTCGCTGTGCTATCCTATCCTCATAAATGTGTCCTCTTCTAGGAGATATATCCTTTTCTGGTTATTGTATCCTCTTCTCAAAATTGTATTGGTCGAGAAAGGAGAAGAAAACTAGAAGAGATTTTTTCCTTAGAAGAAAGATGCCAATTTTTGAGACACCTCTAATGCAATTTTCATCTATCACATGCAAGATAAGAGAGGAGAGAGAGAGTCCAAAAAGCAAGAACACCTTCTTACAGCTTCTCAATTTCAGTTTTCTTGAAAAGAACGAAGAGATTTGCTTCAAATGCATCACTTCATTCTTTAATCATTCATAAAGAAACCAATAAATTAGACTCTTCTCATTTGTCTTACGATGGCTATATGAAAAGAAAATTAACCAAAATGAGACATATCAATTCCGATTTTGTGATGAAGAATGAAGATGGTCCATCATAATGCACCTCTTTCTTATTTAATCGAATGAATGCTAATAGGTTACACGCTATCGTTAAAATACCACCATTAAACCATTTAGTGATAAGGTCATTACTGCATTCAATGATAATAAAACATGTTAAAACCGTCTTTACTATAGCAAATCAATACTAAATGTGCATTAAAAATGAAATTCTACCTCCATTTATCTTAAATAACTTTGTTTCAATTTAATTAATCTAATTAATCAAATTAAACCAAAGCCTAGCCCATTTCTAAATGTTTAATTGGGCTTCTAATTAACAATTAATTAATACAAGCTCAACATTTAATCATAGGCTTTAAAATATCTATTCGTATTTCTTACTTTACTTTATAACCCTCCTAGAAGCCAAGTGGGAAATCTTATTATACTTAGATAATTTGAGCTCCAATAAGCCCAGAATTAATTTAATCTCATTAAAATTAACTTTAGCTTACTAACTAAATGTCATTCCACTAAAGACAATAAGTTGAACTCTTGAATTACTAAATATTATGAGAACACATATTTCAAATAAGAAGTGCAATTATAAACCTTATTATAGCCATCTGCATAATAAATGGTAAAATTACCGTTTTGCCCTTATATTTGTTTTTCCTTCTAGATATCCCGTTTTACTCTATATGGTGATTAACACACAAGATCTGAACTTGATGTTAAGACTTAATGGGCAATTAGTCAATCAAACTACTAGTGCCAGTTTAATCACTAATTTCCATAAAACCTCTAGAAGTGATGATATCACTATAAACTCTTTATTTGAGTGAATATTCCTTGATACAAGTTTCAATTAATAATTCCAACATGTAGACACTAGATTAATACTCTATAAAAATCCATTTCTATCATGTCAAGAATTATAATGAAACATATATCAGTTCACCACTCATCAAGATTGTTCTCTATAATAAACGAATGCTCAAGTTGTAACCACTTTATTCTTAAAACATACTTGATTCCAGATTCATTTAATTGTGCCATTGTCAATAGTCAACTACTATCATAGTATGAAACTCATCATTCCTTCGAAGTAAACTCCTTTACTTACATGTAGATAAATTGTAACACTACAGTCTAAATTATAATCAAGCGACCAACCTGATTATTCAACTATGAATCCATTATTTTAGATTCTTATAATATACATGTTTCACATACATCTTTATGTATATGTATATTACTTACAAAAGAACTTTGGTACCATATGACTAGATATATAATGCTCACAAAAACCAAACTCTTTTATTTTTATTAATGATAAATATTTTCATTACAAAACTGTAACTAGAAGAAAATTAAGTTATAAGTAAATACACTTGCTTTCCAAGGCACTATATTT
>JAOSBN010000009.1:22722178-22755611 GCA_027563595.1 Erythroxylum suave
GCTTACATTAATGTAGGGAGAAAAGTTTAAACTTGTTAAAAGAAATTTAAAAAGGAAAAAGCAAAAATGATAGATATTGGAACTAAAGCAATAAATTTAGGGAATGTTTGATCTTTGATCTAAGATTGTCATTCTGCTTTAGGTTGACAAAATAATTTTAAAACCAAAAAGAAAAGGTAAAAAGATTTATGAGCAAAACGAGATAATTGTAGCAAACACAAATTATTCAACAACAAAAGAAAGGAGAAAAAAGCAAAGAAATTGAAACAAAAGTTGCAAATTTATAGCTAATAAGAAAAAAGAAAGATTGGAAGTTGAACAGATATCACCTTTAACTTCAAATGAGGAACCGAGATAGCTTGTAAATCATTACAAACAATAATTTTTGACAACTCTCCAGGCAAGTCCTTAGTCGCTAGTATTTCTAAATCTCTATTGTTATCCATTGATCACATCAACTACTATTTTCTTGAGATATTGTTTTGGAGGAGAGAAATTAGAAAAAGAAAGCTAATCTTAGCTAATGGTTTTATCGCTGATGAAGAGAGATGTAGTTCTTGATTATAATGTAATTTCTAAGAGAGAGAGAGAGAGAGAGAAAGAGAGAGAGAACTAAGGGAAATGGGTGGTAGAATGACTAAATCTGCATGAACAAAAATTCTATAGTATTAGTAAAGGCATTCTTCTTATTTAGAAGACTTTTGATAGAAACATAACTTCTTTTTGATCAATTAATTCCTTGGAATGAGAGAAGAGGAGGATATGATGTACACGTGCTTGTTGGATATCTTTTTGATTATTTAATTCCTTGGCACAAGAGAAGGGAAGGATATGATGTATATTGCTTTTCGGATAAGTTTAGAGTTATTGGAAGTGTAAATTTTAGATTGATAAATGACTAAAATTTAAATGTAGTCGGTTGCGTTAGGTTATCATATTCTCTTTAATGTTTTTCTTTAATAAGCGACATTTGGTTTGTTTTCCTAATGTTAGCTATGTTCTTTATGTCCATCAAGCTCTCATGTTTAATAAATAACGAGTGGTGATTTTTTGTGGATTGCTTAAAGCTTCTGTATCTTTTAACTGCTATTGAAGTAAATATATCATCATTGTTTCATTTCATTTGTGAAGGTGACAACTATTTCATGTCATTAACTCCCTTAAATGAATGAAGGCATCAAAGTGTGCGTGATTACTATTTCATTTCATCTGGGCAAATGGTAATTATTTCATTTTATTAAGTTTTCATTATTGGCCTAGTGTAGCTTTTTCAATCATTTTATTTCTTTAACTCCCTTAAAAGAGTATGTAAAATGTGTATCAAAAGATATGGCAATTGCAATTGAAAAATAGAATTACAAGACAAGTACTCAAGGTCCACAGTCTTTACATCAGCCAAGAAATAAAATACTTATTCCTTTATACAATCAAAAAAGTTCATATTTGATTTCCCTCGAACACCACAACACTCCTAATTGATAGATGTCTCTTATAAAATTTTTATTCTGTAAACAGAATCAAAATGCAAATCCCTTGAGAAAGAAGCAAACATATGAAATCCTTTATCTCTCCTAGAATCCAGTTTTTCTTCAACCAAATACTATCATCCCGTCAGATATTGTCTCCTTTCTATTCATGTTTGTAGGATCAGAATGCATGAACCGACATTAACACTACTTTCATAATTCGTTCTATCAAACATTCAGATTACTATACAATACATTCCATGTTAAATATCCAAGATAAATAGCAGTAAAGATAAAAGGTTATTGAATTGAACATGATTAGTAGGAAAAAAACTAAATTGAAAAATTGAAAGAGGATCAAGGCAATTAGACAATGGAAAATTATGATCGATGAAATTGAGTTCATCTCAAAACGGAAAAGGTAAAAACATATCAAGAAGATATGGTAAAACAATCAGTTCAAATGCTGCTAAGCAAATAAACTCAAACATATCAAACCCCTATAATAATGAACAACCTAGCCTATATAACTAACCAGGAAGGTACACAATTAATGGTTTTACGCTCACGAACTAAATCAAAATCAACTAAATGGTCTAACATAAGAGTAACAACAAGTCAACTCATGATCAACTCCACACAGATTATAGAAAAAGAGACAAACCTACTACATCACAAGTGGATCTTGGGAAGACAACCCTAGTGTTTGGTGTAAAATAGTACTTCTTTTGATTCGTAGATTTAACCTAAAATTAATCTCAGCCAAGAACATTAATATCAGAAAAATTACACAAAAAATAATTTGGAATAAATTTGAATATCTAAGTAAGAATGGAGTATGCTGCAAACCTGTGATGTTAAGTGCTATCTATTGAATTCATAATGCAGTTGAAAAAATATTGAAATAGGCTACAAAATTCTGATCTAGGTCTTTGTGAAATTAACAATGCATAGACAGATAACATAAAAGATGAGACGAGTTCCTAATGCTAACATCTAAGAATCACAGAGCCACATTACCAAGTTGAAGTAAGCAAAAAGATGGAAACCTGATTTTCTGAAATGGGTTTCAAAAACTTGGTTTTCACTTTCAATATAGGAAGCTTCTCTCTGAATTTCAACATTTCCTTCACATCGTCACTTGCCTGGAAACAATAAAACACATAAGAGAAGGTACATATAACATCAATATGGCATTTTACTTCTCCACATTGTCGGAATCTTTTCCTATGGTGGGAATAGGTTGTTTTACTTATAAGCTCAGTGATGGTTGTTTGGGTCCTTGCCCAGGAGCTCCTCCAGGATCATTTGAGGATTCTGCTCGCAGGGAGCTATCTAGAAGATTTCCAACTCTTCTTTCAATTTCCTTAGACTTTTGGATCTATACAGATGTCTGAATGAGAAAGTGTTACAAAAATAATATAATTATTAACCACTTGTTTTACTTCTTTCTGTGAAGAACCATAGCGCTTATCAATATTTCCCTTATAATTAGGTAGCTGAACTTTGTTGACCACAAGAGTGTGCTGCTATTCTCATCTTCAACCCATCTTCTGGTGCATCATTCACTTCCTCACTTAACACTGTAATCTCAACTGATTTTGCTGCATCGATTGGATCATCAACATCTGTTGTTTTGAGCTGTACGACAACAATAATAGAAGTTACTACAGATACAGAAAACAGAATGAAAACAATAGCAGAACTTGTTGAAAGGAATAGAACTTACTACAGAAACAGAAAACAGAATGAAAACAATAGCATAACTTGTTGAAAGGACTATGATGCTACCTTAACCCTCTCCTGCGAGAACTCCTATGTCTTTTGTAGATCGTTGCCGGGCATGGATTTTGACCAGAACCATGACATATGATAGTAGAGGTGACAATCTGGGTTTGAGAGAGGGAGAAAGAAAGATCTATCACATATGATGGTAGGGGTGATGATGCCAATGTTGGTGTTGAGAGTTGCAACAAATGCTAGGTTTGAGACTTGAAAAAGGGAGATCGTTGCTTGAGGCTGTAAAGAGTAGAAACAAAAATGGGCATTTTACTACGGTTAGTGGAGGGGGGTCTTGGTTTAACAAATAATAAATGAAGTTATGACACGATTGAGATTAACCAAAAGAAATTGAAGAGTGACGTAAGAGGAGAAAGACGACAGCCGTTGGACGAATTGAATGGTTGGATTTAAATTCTTTGTCGTCATCCATTACCGCTTAGTATATAGTAGTTAAAGACTCTGGATTATGGGCCTGTAATATCGGGCCAGACTTTAGAAATTTTAACGGATCAGCTGGATGTAGGCCTGTATATGTCCAACGCTCACTAACCGGTAGCCGCCGTCATTTCACGTCTCCGTCGAACTGCATCAGCGCGTTTCGAAAGTTCAATAGCTTCCGTTCAGTGCTCTTTGAATGTCTCATTCTCTAAGACGACGAGCCAGAATCTCCGTGTTGCTCAGTCACTTCTCGCTATTCCAACCGTACTACTACTATTGCGATGGCCAACTCTACGCTGCCTCGAAGCTTGTACAAAGACAAGGGCCGAATCCATGTCGCCAAGAGCAAGTCCGCGTTCCACTATTTTCTTCACACCCCTCTTATCTTCAAGAACCATTGCCAGGAAACCGATCAACTGTTCCTCGTTTAACAAATTCGTTTTTGTCGCTTGGGAAAGTACAATTTTCTAGCTTGAGTGACATAGATGCAGATTCTGTTGGTGGAGTTAGTGATAATTGTGAGATTAATGAGTCTCCATGTGAAAAAGAAGTTGAAATTCTCGGCTCCAGTGTGGATCCTGAAGAGGTAGAGCGTGTATGCAAGGTGATCGATGAATTGTTTGCGTTTGATAGGAATATGGAGGCTGTCCTCGATGAGTGTGGAATCAATGTATCTCATGATTTGGTCATACAAGTATTGGAGAGGTTTCGTCACGCCAGAAAACCTGCTTTCAGGTTCTTCAATTGGGCTGCGCGGAAGCCTGGTTTTGTGCACAATTCGAGGACTTACAATTCGATGATGGGCATACTAGGAAAGACGAAGCAGTTTGAGACTATGGTGTCATTGTTGGAAGAGATGGGTGTTAAGGGACTTTTAACAATGGAAACATTTTCAATTGCAATGAGAGCTTTCGCTGAGGCCAAGGAGCGAAAGAAGGCTGTTGGGATTTTTGAGTTGATGAAGATGTACAAGTATAAAGTTGGTGTTGAGACTTTTAATTCATTGCTCGATTGTCTTGGGAGGGCCAGGCTTGGGAAAGAAGCGCAAGTGCTTTTTAGAAAGCTTGAGGGTAGGTTTGAGGCCAATATAAGGACTTATACTGTGTTGCTTAGTGGATGGTGCAAGGTGAAGAATGTGATGGAGGCTGGTAGAATTTGGAATGAGATGATTGATAAGGGGTTTAAGCCTGACGTTGTTGCTCATAACATTATGCTTGAAGGGTTGTTAAGGTGTAGAAAGAGGTCTGATGCAATCAAGTTGTTTGAAGTCATGAAAGCCAAGGGTCCATCCCCAGATCTTTGGAGCTTTACGATTTTGATTCGGTATTTGTGTAAGCAAAGAATGATGAAAGAGGCAATTGATTATTTTGACGAAATGGTTGATTATGGATGCGTGCCAGATGCTGCAGTTTACACATGCTTGATCACAGGGTTTGGTACCCAGAGGAGAATGGACATGGTTCACGAGCTACTGAAGGAGATGAAAGAAAAAGATTGCCCACCTGACGGGAGGACGTATAATGCCCTCATCAAGTTGATGGTTATTAGGAGAATGCCTGATGATGCAGTTATGATATTCAAGAGGATGACTCAGAGTGGGGTTGTACCAACGGTTCACACATACAACATGATTATGAAATCTTACTTTCAGACAAGAAACTGTGAAATGGCTTGTGAAGTTTGGAATGAGATGAGCAGGAAAGGGTGTTGTCCTGATGATAACTCCTACATTGTTTTGATTGGAGGGCTTATAAGTCATGGAAGAACAGAAGAGGCTTGTAAATACTTGGAGGAGATGATTGATAGAGGCATGAAAACACCTCAGCTTGACTACAACAAGTTTACTGCTGATTTCTCTGTTCCTGGGAAGCCCGATATTTTTGAGGAGCTGGCCCAAAAGATGCGACTTTCTGGGAAATTCGAGCTCTCCCATTTTTTTGCAAGGTGTGCTGAAATTAAAAGAAAGAGGGTCAACACAAGAATCCAACCTTGGCGGAGCGCGTAACTTGTTGGAGATCAATTGTCTAATGGAGATCTAGGGGATATTGTGTTGATCAATATCGCAGGATCCGATCTTCAGCAGTCATAAAATAGAAATTCCCTATAAGTGTTGTGTTGCTCTTGGTATGGTGAAAACTACCCAGAATCTAGAGCAGTTCAAATTGAAAGGAACCAATCTACATGCAATGTGTTCATTCCTGCTTCTCCTCCAGACTCAATATGCAGTCGCGTCATCAACGAATATCCAAGGATTACTCGCATTCAGTAGTCCACTGGTATTCCCATTGCCAGAAATTGTTGAATTTATGGTAGAGCAAGAGCTACCATAAAATCTTGATTAGCACTGAAAAGATGGTATTTCCGTTCGATTCACAAGCATCTACTTGTTTTTGAGTGCTTAGTTCTTATGATATTTCACTTTATTGTTATTTTTCAGATTTGAATAGTTTGCATTTAGTTATTGTAACTTCAACTTGCAGGGCTTCACTTCTGTGGATATCATGGTATCCTTCTCTCAAAATTATGATATCCTGCAGAAGCTGTACTCTGAATTTTCATTCCTATGCACAAAAATATAGGTAGAAGTTATCTACAGTAGGATTATATTTATATTGATTTTCCATAGCATCAGTATACTTCTTTGGGGTGATAATAAAAGACCTGAATAAATTCGGTTATGTGATTTCATGTCCTTATAGATTAGGACGACCAAATAAAGTATCAAAGTTAAAAAGTAGCACTTCGGGCTAATCCGAATTAAACAATGAAAAAAAATACGAAAATTTTGCAAAAAGTGCAGCATGCAAGATATTATGCAAATATGCAATGAAAATAACACAAAATTGATTCATCGAAACACTAAAGATGTTCGTGAATCCATTTCAGTGCCAACCTAAAATTATAACAAGAACTTCTAGAGTTTAATGAACTATGACAGCACAAGTAGTGTCAAAAAAACAAATCTAGCCTAAGCCACGAGAGTACTTGCAGTTGTGGATTCGCTGCAAAAGAAGAGCATAAAAAGGATCAGAATAAATGGATATGAACTAAACAAAATCAAACTAGGACTAGATGACAAGTGCAAAAAGAAACATAAAACAGACCACTACGAGACTTAAAAATGCAGAAAAAGACTCATTCATAGAACACCAGTCTGCAAGCAATATATCAAGGTAATCTAATCGGGGAGTATAATATATGTTTCCAGCATAGAGTACTAACACCGTTAACTGTCAAGAAAGCATAAATTAACATAGCATATCGCCGCTGCTTTCCATAGTTTGACAACAAGGTTAAATAATCAAAGAAATGAACCTCTAAACATTCAAAGCTATGTCTATCAATTAAAAATTAAAACCTAATGCAAAAAGTTCAGAAATTTCAAATCATCATCCTGCAGATATTTCATACCAATAGAAGGAATAATTTGGATGAGAAAGATACTCAAAATGGGACCCATAATTCTAAGATAAAGCACCTCAATGACCATATGCCCTCAGACCTGAATATATTCCAATTAATAAGGAGGAAGCATGTATTTATAAGTACAGATAAGGGGCTCAATATTCTCTGAAGAAGCCGACTTTATGACCGTCATTTTGTGGGTCTTCATAGACATCATGACTAATATTATCTCAACTAGTCCTGCACATAATATAATGGGAACAATTTAGACAATATTAGCCATGATTACTATGAGAACCACCAAAATGACGGCCCCCTAACTTTTTCCTTCTCTGAATATGCATTGAAGTAATGATCAATGACTTGCATAATAGCACAGTAACAGGACTTACTATTTCCAGACAGGTGGAAGTTTCTTTGTTTTCTTGTAGTAGCGAGCCAATCTGTGAATCCTGCTCTCCACAAGGATCAAACGGAACTTAGAATCCTTATCTTTCCTGTTCCTCTGCAAATGCTTTCTAATTGCAACTGCCTTTTTGATAAGATGGTACAAATCCTCCGGAATTTCAGGAGCCAAGCCTAATCAATCAGATTATAACAATATAATCAAACAAATTGTACTGATAATTTTTTTTTTTACCATGTAATTTTGGTCAAAATACACTTAAACAAATGCTGAAACGAGATACACTTTAACTTTATTGTAATAATTAAGGATAATTCAAGAACTCTACAACAAGATGACCTAAGATTTCCTTGGCACTGATTAGAGACTCCGACTAAAATACCATTCATAGAATTTTAAAGGAAACATCAAGACCAAAAAATCCTTCTCTCTTCCTCTCCATCGTTCTATCATGGCACATTCAGAGATCAAGGATAAATACACAGAATGAGAAAAAATATAGAAGAATTACCATTGGCCTTAAGGATGCGAAGGATCTTGCTACCAGTAACGCTTCTGACCTGAGCAATACCGTGAGAGTCACGAAGAATGACACCAATTTGAGATGGAGTCAGACCCTTCTTTGCAAACTTGCTTATGTTATCCTCCACCTAATACAAAATACAACCAAAAAAATCAAACATCCCTCCTCCACAATTTATCGGACTGATCCTACTGCATAATCTCATTCATACAGTCCCCAATCCACAATGTTCATGTGCCAATTTTCATCAACAAGCAACCAAATCAATATAAGTCCTAACACTTCGAAACCGTGCTATTGGCAACAACTCGATAGAAAACGATAGATAAAAACAAAGAAATCAACAGGATAGGAATTAAAATCTTACATCTTGAGAAGAGATCTTAAGCCAACTCGGAGGAGTCCTCTTATATGGCAGAGCTGAAGCAGAAATACCCTTACTGCATTAAAACCCACCGCACGTCACATAAACCATCACAACTGCTAATGCTTATTGTCCAGAGAACAAAATACAGAAAAAGCGATTACCCTCTACTATGCATACGACCCATGGTTGCAAGAATAAACTAAACCTGTATCTCTCTTATTGTTGCCTATTTAACTTCTTCTGCAACGATCACCAAACGCCATATTATTAGCCGATTGCACTTTATAGGGTTTTATGACGGACTACACTGGGGACTGGGCGGGCGTTGTCTGTTTTGTTGTTTTGGATGTTTGGGTCAGACAATCCAAAATTGCAAGCCCATAACAATTATTTTGGGTCCAAATCATGATTTGTGGATCCAACTTCAGGAATAGGAACAGCTTGAGGTATTGTTCTTCTAATCCAACGTTAACAAAAAGTTGGCTTTGATATGAAGCTTTTTATGTTAAACATTGATTAATACTTGGTGAATTAATGTGACCATTCCACATATAGTTTTTACCCTATTTTCTTTCACTGGTGTGTGTTCTGATTTTATTATAACAGACGCCTGCAGTGAAGGGACTTGAAGCAACAGGAGAGGCGGAGGAGGAGGATAAAGTTTATGCCTTATTTATGCGCGAATGAGTTACGACTTGTTGAACCTCAAACGTGTTATGATATTGTCATTAAGCCAATGCATTATTAGCATGATCTTTAATTTGCAGAATAACACTAACTATTATACATCAGGCTGTAGATACACCTTTAAATTTTCGATTGAGAAGGAAGGTTTATGTTCTGAGTAACCTAAAGAGCCTTAGCTCCAAGCCAACATTGAATACCATTCTTCCATTTTAATGAACAATGACCTAGTTCTGTTAGCACAAGCACAAGAAGAATGTGATGCCAGAAATCTCATCCAAACCAAATTTGATATGCTCCATAAAGAACTAGAATCACACATTAGAGTTCATCCTTTTGATAGGAATACAGCTACGCGACTGAACCAAGATAGAAAAGTCGGAAATCCATCTAGCACAAGAGGTTCCACAATATCAGACGTTATCCAGATCGCTAGAAGCAGACGAATTGAGCTTTCCGTGCAAATACCAACTTCAACGTAAAACCAAATCAGGTAAGTTTGGTTTTCTTTAATTTAACTTGAGACTTGTCGGAGATTTCATCGTCATTGTCTTCTGAGGAACTCTCTACCAGATCTTCATCGGGCACGTGGATTGGTACATTATGCTTCGTGATGAATTTCTTCAAAATGCCCATGCTTTCCTCTTTCATTGAAGCCAACTGCTCTGAGATGAGATCACCCTTCACTGCATTTACGGAATACACCTCTGACCCGAGTTTAAGAACCGCTTTAACGCGAGGAATTCCCTCCTGAGATTGAGCTTCCATTTCCACCTAGAGAATATATTCAACGAATTCAAAATACTTCATCAGTTGAAGAACAAAAATGAAACAGATAGCTACCCATTTAAAAAACGGAACTTGCAAGTGAATCAGATGCTCTACCCACAAAATTTGCAGAGGCAAAACACAGCTAAAAGAAGGGAATTGATACTGTATTTAAGCATCCAGCACTAAAAAGAACAACAAGCTGAACGGTGAGCTACACGTACACATAAAACCAAAGAAAAAAACAATTGAAAGCTTAACAGACAGTACACGTAGCAAATTATTCTGACAGATGCATCGTACTAGCCTAGTTCCACGAAACGTTGGAACGGTTGGATGGAAAATAGAAGAGAGACAGAGAGATATAGAGAAGCAAACCGTGGGAGCAAATCAACGATTAGGTCGGCGGCTGTGTTGGTCTCCAAGGACCTAAGTCAGTATTTTCCCTTGAGACTGGCACTCTAAGAAAGGTCACAACTAACGGATTTATTCAGTCTCTGTCTTTTATTTTTACCTCAGCATTTCATACGGTCAAGTCCGATTTCACGTTCACAGTAATCTTAATCTTAAATCTTAATACCCCCTTTTGTTGTACATACAACACTGATCCTTACTTGTTCTAGTTGCTTAAAATCGTTGACTTTGCATATTTTAGATTCAACTAAAAGTCAGGCTAGCAAGGGAACTGGTATCTTTTATTATTGTTTATATATAATTTACTTCTGACTCTAGTTTTATGGTCATTTTTTACGCATGACTCAACCTTAATTAAGTGTACATCAGATTACATCACTTTTGAAGCCGCCTAAATCTTACCGTACTCAAGCTCAAGTCGTGTTCGAACCTAAGGGATGTTTGATCAATTTTAGTAATAATCAGTACCTTCCTACCAGAATTCTGATCAAGATCTTAAGGGATAATGGTTTTTCTTTTCTTGTTCTTTGTGATGAAAACCACAGCTAACTTTGCTTGTTCCTGCAAATTGAAAATTGCCCGAGCGGCATGAATCACTGAACAAATTGGGAAGAGTTTCAGCAACACAAATATTATCCATCTGTTATACACAAGCTCAGGCTGAAACGTGGAATCATTTGCAATGAACTAAATAGTATAACCAACTATAAATAAGATTCTAAGTTGACAAACAAAACGAACAAAATTGGGTTCGACTTATATCTCACGGATCACAAGTGACTTGAACATGAAGATTAGGAGAAGTGTATGCCGGCCATATTGAACCGGGACAGTAGGTACAAGAATTCTCCTTGAGTGAGTTTAGAAGACCTCTTCTCGTGAAAATCTCCATCATTCAACACTGTTAAAACCTTTGCTTTGAATTCAGACACGTCGCCATTTGTATCTCCATCTTCCAACTCCATCTCATCATCTGTTCCATCCTCAACCATGTCCATGTCCATGTCCAGATCATCCTTGGGATCTCCAAGTCCCGATATGTCCATCTCAGAGGAACTACTTTGAGAGGCTTGAAGTGCCTGTAGGGTCTTGTAGTTCTTTTCTAGTAAAGAAAGAACATTTTTCATCCTGAAAATAGAACCAAGAGTCTTGTTTTTCCGAATGAAACAAATGCGGATGAATCCATCCCATTCCTTGGGGTTCACTTGGGGCCGTGGTTTCCTAGGCTCAATTCTAACAACAGAAGAATCCACCTTGGGTGGTGGCCGGAAATTGTTCTTCCCAACTTTGAGAAGGTGGAAAACTCTTGCATAGAGCTGAGTATTCACCGAGAGCCGACAATATAAAGTATCACCCGGCTGGGCCACAAGTCTCATTGCAAATTCTCTCTGGAACATTATGATGGCACACCTGAATGAGGGTTGGTGATTCAGCAACTTGAACGTGAGAGGAGAAGAGATTTGATAGGGAATGTTCGCCACACATATATCGAAATAGGGCAAATCAGTCTTCAGCACATCACCTTGGATCACCTGAAACATCAATTTCATTCCGTTTACAGTGCAAACAATTCTAAACCATATAACGTCTTAAAATAAAGACAAAAAAAATATAGTAGAATTGATTTTGCATGCATGCAGCAGACATGAAAAAGAAACAGTCTCGCTGAAAGCTTGTTCAGTATGGTGAATACCCAATTTGTTCTTAAATGGCTACGACATTGAAATTCATCATCATAAATCACAGGCTCTAACTCCACTCCGTCAAACCAAATCCGAATTAATTACGAAAACCTAAAAAAAATCATACCTTCAGGCGATTAGAGAAAGGGGTACCCTGGAAACGACGTTGAAGCTCGAGAACCATACGAGGGTCGAGCTCCACAGCAATAACCATTTTACCAGCTTCCAAAAGCTTTTTGGTGAGATTTCCCGTACCGGGACCGATTTCGAGAATCACATCGGTGCTTTTGATGCCTGATTTCTGGACAATAGTGTCCACAAGTAATGGGTTCTTGAGGATGTGTTGGCCTTTCGATTTGTGAAAAGATATACCTCCTTGGTAGTGGTTTGATGGTCTTGGCTTCTCTTTCTTTATCTTGCCGCCGGCCATGGGATTTCGGCGAATACAAGGATGTGGGATCTACTAGTACTAGGTTTAGGGAGGAGAAGAATTTGTAACAAAGTATATTTCTTAAACCGATTGATATATAAGCCCATAAGACGGACCTGTAAAGCCTCATAAGATAAGCCCACCTAATCAAAATTCTACGCCCATTACAGTACCTTTATAATATTTAAAAAATTCAATCTTTATCTAATAATTCTTTTTATTAAAGATTAATTAACTTTTGTAAATTAATTATTTTTATTGAACAATCTTTTTTTAATTAAAATTTAAATCATTTAATAGATAAAAAACAATTTCTTTTAATCATATTTTAAATTTTTTTAATCTTTGACGGATTTTATAATGATCTAATACTAATTAAATTTGATTTACTTAAAATATTGCTAAAAAGTCTAACTCAACTTACCATCAACTAATTAAACTAATCAAGCTGTGGTTCAATTTTGATGAATCTTTTTAGGTTCAATTAATCTGAAAAAACCTATTCATAATGAACAGACCAATTTGAGATTGTTCAAACTGATAAGACTTGGGCAAAATTACACTATTGGAATCTCATTACTTGAACAATGTATGTATGCTTTGACTCTCAAAAGTTGATTGCTTTATCAATTCATGGGCTAATAATATCACAAAACATATATCATTAAAATAACTATTGCTTTTCATTGTCCTGGATTAACCCTTACATCAATTCACTTTCAGCATATCTGTGCTATTCTGACCAAAAACAGAAAAGAAAAAGATTAAAAACCCATGCTTTCATCTGGCATCTCATCCACCGCTGTATCGAATGCTCCATTTACAAAAGAATTGACAGATGAAAAATGTAAGGTGAGAAAAAAGCATTATCAGAATCAAGCTATGATAGACCTTTCTCCAACTTTAACAATTTTTTTGTGAACCAATCCTTTAGGCGTCTCATCTTGCTTGATAGCTCAGCATTTCTCACAAAATAAGATTCAGCATTTTCCATCATAACATCCACGTCATGCTTTACTGCTTCCAAGCTCCTGTAATAGTTGTTCTCTAACCTCGAATTTATAACTTCAGGATACAAAGGAACTGGGAACCTGCCAGAATCCAAGAGAAACTAAGGTCAATACATCCTCGCATTTTTTTCCCCATCTTCTCCAGTAAATTCAATCCCATAACCTTATACAATATGCATATGCTACTAGGTTGTCGGTTGTTCCACTGGGGTGCAAAGGGTAGTTACCTGTTGAAGAAATCCAACTTCTTCGAAGCCTCGTTTAGTTTCTGGATCCCATACTTATCCTGTGACATTTTGAAGTAAAGATAGTCAAAATATGATTAATTCTTTCATAATTGATCTAAGTTAACACTTGTGATCAACTGAAATTTTTTAGATATAAGCTTAATAGTTAAGACGACACAAAAGACAAGCTAGTCCAATTTCTACTCACTTCCTGCTCTAATCTTTCAATATTAGTCAATAGCTTCTCTCTGATATGAAAATCAATATGGGGGTGCTCCCATGCACTGTCAGGATCATGCAGTTCCCAAGGGCTGTGTAGATGGTCTTCCGGGGGATCAGTACTGTATTGAATAAGATATTTCTCCCAAGGGCTGTCACGAAACTTGTCTGATTTTGCTTGTGAGGAAACAATTTTACCTTCCCACCAACTACCGTCTTCCCCATTTGCATTCCTCCACCACACCAGGCATTCATCACCCTTTGTCCAGTTTCTACTCATAGCAGCATCATAGCGTGTTTTCTCAACAACAAAATCAGGAAAATCAATCAGTTCAGGAAGTGTCAGATCAAATGCATTACGATATGCACCGGATGAAGGATCTGTAAATCTAAGCCTGATTTTACAACAACTATCACCAGAACCAGCAACAGTGGCATAGCAAAGATTTTCCACCTTGCAAATTTCAACTGCATTAAGGTATCCCTTAAACACACTCCAAGGGCCTTCCTCTCGTGAGCCTCTCGACTTTATATACTCTTGGTGGCCCTGAAAAAAAGATAAATTGATTGATAATATCAAACAACAATTACTTGGAATTAAGTTCAACATTTTCTCCAAAGGTTAATATTTCAATATATCTTTCTTATCTACCACATGTATGCATTGGATTAGTCGAAATCTAGAATAATTGAAGTTGCATTCATACAAGGAAAACCAGAAAGAAAAAGATGTGATACCTGTCTCAGATATACAACTTCATCACCTAGCTGAGGGATATATCGATAACCTTCCTCATGCTTTGACAGCATCAACCAGGACAATTTTCTTAGTGGTTGATTTACTTTGCTTGCTATCGAGCCCCACACGTCATTATCATAATAACTACCTCTCCTGTTTCTAGAAGACCTTGGTCTCACTGTTGCTTTTGAACTTGATGTCTTTTCTTCTGAGAGGACCTTATTACTAGAATTATTGATCATCTCTGGCAATGCATGGCCTGATCTCAATCTAAAGTTATAGGTTGACGAATTTGGTTCCCAGGAAGCTGGTTTCATCTCTGCAATGTGAATTGCATTAGTTGCAACTTCAGATAAGCCACTTCCTGAATTGTGATGATTAGCTTCATTTGAAGGATAGTTCTTACCAGCATCAAACCCATTCAAGTCATCTCTCAGTTTCATTGACATGTCTCTTTTATGAACATCATCACTGTAGGGGTCATCCATTTGTCTTGAAAGGTTCGGTTCAGCTGAACTTTTTCTGTCAGCCAACAGTCCTTTTGTTTTTATTCGTAACTTTGTGGATTTGGTTGGAGGGATCTCTTTCGCTTTCTCTGCCAATTTCAAGTCAGCAACTTCACTTACTTCCAGTGAGTCCCCATTTTTGCTGTTATCAGATCCATATATATCACTATTTCCTTCATTGTGGATGACACTAGAAAGGGCTGCTGAAGTACCACGTTTCAATTGGAGGCTACCAGGTGCTAATGAAGAAAATGATGACGGTTCTTCTATCCTACTCAAACAGCCAAGCTCCTCAGGTCTTGCAGTATTTTGATCGTGTAATACATCTGCTTGAATCTGAGCATGATCCCTGCAAGAAAAGAAATTAATATTTACCAATATTTTAGTATAAATAATCCTACTTAGCTCTCAGGTCTAACGTACCCACTAACATAAAACATGCTTTCCCACTGAGCACCAGACGTTGCATCTTCACCAACATATGTGTCATTTGGAGATAAGCTTCCTAATACGGAATGCTTCAAAGTGTGGTTGTTAACCTCTTGCCCTTCAATTTGGTTTCCTTCTCTAGCAAAATACTCTACATGGTCTTCAAGCTTTTCCTGTCTGCTGTCATCAATTATATTGTGGTCTCTGGAGAGCACCAAACCAAGTCTAGTGCTGTTAGATGACTCTGGATTATTTGAATGCATGTCAACTCCAGCTTCATGATTGACTGTGGAAGGTGAAGCTAGAAAAACGGGCTTATTCTCAACATTGAGCCTTCTGTCAACAGGAGACACAGGCTTCTTAGAATCACGTAATGAAAGTTTCAATACTAGTTTTTTCCTATCTCCAGGAATTGTTTGGCCTTCACGGAGTTTGTCAGGTTGAGGCTTTGCTTTTCTGTCCGCCTCAAAGGATATATGTTTATCCTGCTTTCTACCTTCCAGATATTCATTCTTTTGGAATCTATCAGAGCTACTGCTCTCAATGTATGAATCTTGCATATCAGACTCACTGTTGGAGGTATCATTTTCCGAGTCATCATCAGAATCACTATCTGTAGATGTTCCGTTAAGTCTTGAGAATGAGTTTATGGCATTGCGTGCTGCAAGCCGCTGAGGTCTTGATGAATTTGCTTTGGAAGACTTCTTTTTAGATATTTTCCGGTCACTTTTTATCTTCTTTGCTCCACTACTCCTGGATATTGAGCCATTGCATTCATCCAAATTTCTTTTCTTGACCCTCCTTCCAGAAGAAGTCATCAGCCCAACCTGAAAAGTCATAATTTAGTTGGCCCATAGGAAAAATTGGAATGGAGTGACTGCTAAAACACCACTTACTTCAGTCTTGTGTTTTCTTCTTCGTGACCTGCGAAGGCCATCATTTTGACTATCTTCATCGTCACTGTCATTGGTACTACAATCAGGATCACTGGGAGATTTGTCAGACAAACCACCCTTCTCACCTTCACTAGTGGAGTCATCTGCACCATTATATTCCGAGTCAGTGTCCTCAGTCATGACATCATTTTCTGGTTCCCAGTAAATGGCATCCATAAAATCAGGTAGCGGCTCTATTATTCTGTCCAAATCTTCCAAAGGAGGCATTTGGTAATCATGGCCAAAAAATATATCTGGACCAATGGCAAAATTGATGGACAAAGGATGCCACTCAAGACCCAAAGCACCAAGTCGTCGTTTTTGGAACATGGTCTGATAAGGTTCTGGATACGGAATCATACCTGGAAGTTCCATTAAAGAAAAATACTGATGTCTATTTAATCCAGGAACCTCCCATATAGTTTTATGTACATGCCGATCAGGGTAATAACGTACTTGAATCACAAAGGGGATCTTGAATACTTCTCCGATGGGGAGCAAGTTGAGTTTCCTGCATCAAAAATAAGCTCATCACAAGATTTTTTATAGCATACTGTAGGCAATCAAAAACAAAATATATAAGTTTACAGTTGAGTTTCCTGCATCAAAAATAAGCTCATCACAAGATTTTTGATAGCATACTGTAGGTAATCAAAAACAAAATAAATAAGTTTACACTTTTAATAATTTAACACAGAACTCATGATACAAAAATGTTTATCCACCAAAAAAATTTTCTTTCTGATATAAATTAATTCAAAATTACGGGAAAATTAGTATCTCCCAAGGAATTAAGATACATAAATAGAAGATGCTATGCAATTCAAATGAAGCACTTAGGTTTATGCCACCCAAAAGCAGATTCACCAAAAGATTTCATAGCCAAGGAACATACCTGATCAAGGACGTTTCCAGCAGAATCTCGAACAAGGGGCCGATAATCTCCAAGGAAAAACTACAGAGAAATATATCACAAGACATCAAAGCACAAACGAATTATATTCTGGCAAAAACAAAGCAGGACCAGGAACTGGAATCAAAATTTCCTATACCTGATCATATTTGGCATCCTTTTGAGACTCACCCTGGCCTGTGTTTAGCAAGTATATCTGGCCAACATCATCAGAAAGCACAATTGATGTCCCATCCCTGTTCAACAGAAACTATTGTCACATCACCAGGATAAATTTTGAGCCAAGGTGTGAAAAAATTCCCAGGATTTAGCCAAAAGAAAACTAGTTCAAATAGCATCTACTTGGACTGTAGCATCAGAAAAATGAATAAGTAGGAACAATAACACTTAACTAAAACCTCAATGCAAAACAAGTAGACATGTAAACTGCTGATCTAAGTAATAAGAATGAATATAAAAATTTTGATGATGGTCTAAAATGTAGTTCACTTACGGAGAAAACTTCCCATCAACCAACTTGAAACGTCCAATTTCATAGGTCCGAATAGGAATTCCCTCCCATATCTATGACACAGCAGACAAGAGTTGAACAACAGGCTCTGACTTGAAAGTAACAAAATATGAACATAAAGAATATGCAGATGTAGAAACATACATCCCAAACAATTGTTTTTCCATCATATCCAGCACTCATAGCGATCCTTGGGTTGAAAGGATGAACATCTAAAACATAGGACTGCCAGAATTCAATGATAGATAATCAGTCATTGAGGCAAATCTGAAGATGCAAAAGGATTAAAAAAGAGATTTGAAGGCAAAATGACAACTAGGAATTAGAGAGAGAATGTAAATAGCACGATTCCAAAGAAAAATTACCAAGCTGAATCACAAAAGAACATAAAAATTTATCAACCTCAAATTCAGCTAAAGCAACATGAAGTTGAGAACAGGCAGAAGAAAATGAAATTTGTTGAGACAGTTACAAAAGCAATTCAGATGAGAAGGAAAAACTGATAGGTATCTTCTTGATGTCATAGATATTATAACCTTAACACTATCAAGGACTCAAAGAGAGCCTGAACATAAAGGATGACATGTCCAAGCATCAAGAGGAAAGATAAAATCCTTGACCACCTGAATCATCATAAGTTCAGGCCAAGCACATCAAAGAAAAAGCACCATAATGAGGGCCATAATCAATTTTCTACTCACAGATTCAGAGTGACCTTTCAAGGAATGTACTAAGCTGCCATCAACAGCATTCCAAACACATATTCTGCAATCTGCATAAATGAAACCCAATTGAGGGCCTTTAAATAAAATACAGACAAAAATCAAGCACAGAGGTCTTAACAAATCAACATTTAGCAAAACAGAGCATTATCTGTAGGTCAGGCATTAGTAAGTTTAATAGTTTCAATCGACTGGTAGGAGGTCGAGACTGCAATAAGATTGTTAGGCTGATCTCCCATCCGTCTACCACATCATTTGGGTTAAGATATGTGCCTAAGTTGTTTTCCAGTACTTGCGTTAAATGCTCCTTTCATTTCAGACTAAAGGAAATTTCCATGGACCTCAACATCAAGATGTGCCTCAAAAGAATGGACAAATTTTGTGTTTAAATAATTCCCTAAGACTAGAGAGCACAAAACATGCACAGGATAATTAACTAAAGAAGATCACCAACGAGACAACTCTAGTTTGATATGGATATATATTACACATATTCTATAATAATTACCAAAATTAATTCAAAGTCTGGTACAGAGATATAGGGGAGCTAATGCACTATACTAAATATTAATAATTACCCATTATAGCTGCAAGTACAAAGCGATTATCCAGGCTCCACACTATCATATTAACACCTCGAGGTGTTGGCAGAATTCTCTGGCGTGGGCCTCCTCGAGGTGGCTGTGGAGGCAGTGGAGGTGGTGGAACTTTCAGATGATATGCCTTTGTCCAACGGCCAGATTTCCCCTAAGACAATAACAAAATATTCAGGAAAAAAAAAGCACAACATTATGCGTCGTGATGCAATTCCAACTTTTCAGGCCGATGATGCAAAAGAAATTCTGAATATATATAGAGAAAGATGCTCAATAGAATTGCACACAAAAATTTTGCTGGGTACTGATCAGTAGGAACTCACATGGAATCTACGTGATTTTGGAATCCATATAATTGCACTACCGTCTCGAGAACAAGTGACTATGTTATCATGACAGAACCTAACAACATCGGACAACGCCATAAGTGCAAGATACTTATGAGAACAAGAAGTAATAGGTAGTTCATATGTCCAGATAAAGAGACTAGATAAAAGTGGAATCAACAGTAATCATATTGCTGCTAAAAAAGAAGATGCTTGCAGACCATGAATTTTTGAATTTTGGAAAGTTGTCCTCTTTCGAGACATCAGATATTGAAGATCTTGAAGCCACAGCACAGCCACTGCAGAAGCAGAACAGTTCACGTGAAACTGTACAGATGATTAAACTACTAACAAAAACTGACTAACCTGAATTGAACATAATTGACATCGTTCTCATGACCAGCCAATACATCCAACTCATGAATTGGTTGGTCAGCCTCCTCAATGTTAGATTTACAAGCACTCCAGACCTGCAATATTCCATTTCCAAAAAATACAGAATGACTTGCGTGTAATGTAGAACTAAAAGATATACCACAACAGTTGGATTCAGACTTTGCATCCAAACACACCCTTGCATAAGTGTCCGAGCTACCAGTGACAAAAACAGTCCCATTCGCATTATAAGCACAACATAATATCTGATTGCTTGGTGGCCCACCACTTGATGAGGGTCCATTATTGGATGCAGCATGGCTCTTAACTGCAAATAAAAAAACCAACTAGTGGTCATACAACCACGTAATTGGCCCTTTAATTCTCAAAAAAAAACCATGTAATTGGCCATGCTAGAATGGGAATTTGTCGAACCAGAAGAGGCATCTAAAGGTTTTGGCACATAAATCCGAGGACTACTTTGGGAGGATCTAGCATCCCAGATTCGGCAAGTTCCATCATCAGATGACCTAAAAGAGTAGGGATTACAGAAAGTCAGGATTGTCTTCCCCTGGTGGCTATATTTATGAACATTACTGAACTGGAGACATGTATTGCAAATTTTTTAGAGAGCTGCTCTGTGCTACACAAAAACACGAAACAAATATATGAAACTGACATATTACATCAAGCTTCATTGAACTCAAAGCTTTCAGTTTAAAAATGATAGCAAGAGAATCAATCAAGTATATGTTGAAATAAACCAGTGAAATTGAAACTCACGATAAAAGCTGGTAAACAGAGCCTGGCCTGGGGCTAAATGCAATGGTAGTGACAGCTCCAGTGTGCCCCTGCAAGACTGAAATAGGCATCCCATCTGGCAGGCGCCACTACAGTAGACCAAGAACTATTTAGTCCTTAATGACGACCAATTAAACACACCTAACATCAAGGTTTGGAAATCTTACAACTCGAATAACAAAATCATTTGAAGCAGATGCCACTAGCGCATTATTTGAGCTTACAGCCAAGTCAGTTATGTCACCCTTCAGTGCACAGCCACACAAGGTCAAACACATTGATTTTGCAAAAAGATAAGTATAAGACATATGATCAAAAATTTTTAAAAAGATTTTGCTGAAATAGTTATTAGCATCACAGTTTAAGTATACAATCAAAACTAACTTCATGTCCTCGGCAACTGGCCAAGCAAAATGCAGTCTCCATCAACCAAATCTTGACAAGACGATCATCTGAACCAGTAACAACATATCTGCCTGAACGGTCAAATATAGCTGTAGAAATCAAGCAATAAGAGTATCAGACTAACTGCTATGATGGTTTGATGGTAAGGGAATAATGGCAAAGAAGTAACAAATAGGGAGGCACGATTAGCATATTTTTAAAAAGTTAACACTTCAGTACTTGTATATTCTTTACTGTTCAAAATTTATGTATTACTACATAGCTAATTACATTAGTGTTGCAACTTGAACTGAAAAAGAAAATAATATGGTAAAGTTTTGTAAAATATCTATTGATATCTTTGCCAATGTTTTTCCGTTGATTATAATCTTTTAAATTGTTAAATAACATATGCCAGTCATGCAAAAACATTAAGCAGTAATTAATGCAATTGAATCCAAAGGCATGCTCTCTTAAAACCTTGATCAGCAACTTCAACTGAACGAGGAAGGAATATACTCAGAAAGAGAAAATATGAATACAAAGTTGGAGGAGAAAACGCACCACAATACACAGCATTACGGTGACCCCTTAACTTTTTCAAATTTTGCATCTTTTGCACCATGGTTGATGGCTTAGCAATGGCATAGCATGCAGCACGAATTGAAGGAGCACGATGGTGCTTTGTGAAACCCCCTCCTATTTCCCTCAAATTCAGGCCATGTACCTGATCAGCCTGTATGTGGGGCCAACGCAGATGCACTGGCAAATGCTTAACTTGTTTATGCATAGTTTTGTCGTCTGTAAACAGGAGAGGAAAAATGTGGGAAGAAGACCAAAATCCTAACTAAGAGCGCAGAATCACTATTCAAATCCAAAAGAGAAATGATATGAGGAAAGAAAACTCAGAGAGGCCATGATAGCTGAATAGTAGTTGATAATATCAGCAATGGAGAAATGAAAGCTAGCCTAGCAAGAAACAGAAACTTATTCAAAGAACTTATGGGAAAAGAGAACTCTACAGCAGCTATCGTATTAAGAGAAAAGGCAGCCTTGCCAAGAAATCTAGCAACATGGGTGCTTTAAAAACCATTTTTGATGAAAGATCAGCAGCTAGAGATCTAAAAGTACATAAGCCAGGCCAAAGCACATGAATTGTGCATTTAAGAAAATTTTGAAGCATACATCAGAAATCAAGAAATTTCCTAGTGAATTAACAATTAAAAGCCACACTGAAATTAACAAATTCTTGACCCTATGTCTTAGTTGTTAAATATAGTAGTTAATAATTATCCTAGTCGAAAAGGCAACTGACAGTCATAATCCCTTATAGAAGGCTCTTTGAAATTCTCGAGATACTATGGCACAAGAAGATTTTCAATGAAATAGCTAACTTCAGGTTTATACCTCAAAGCATCAAAAGTTGCAGTCTCACCATACTTAAAAAGGGTAATTCAAGTTTAACCGAACGTAGGCAAGATTTTCAAGGAGGAAATAATGACCTGATTAAAATAGAAAATGTTGAATGCATTTTATGAAAAGCGCACATAGGCCTACTACCTTCTGTACGTGATTATAATAAGATATCAATACCGTCAAGAAGTGAAAAGGATCCAGATCCCAACAATGTAGGGACATCACCTAGGCCTACTGCATTCTGTATGTGATTATAATAAGATATCAATACCGTCAAGAAGTGAAAAGGATCCAGATCCCAACAATGTAGGGACATCAGCTGCATTTGGCAGAGCTCGGATCTTTCCGCCCATAGGAGAGGCAATATGTAGGAGAAGTTGCTTTAGAAGCTTTATCAAATGATCTTTCTCAATATGAGGATACCTGATAAGCAAGCAATTAGAAGGTATGTTATTACACAAGAGACACGCTATCTGAAGTAAGGCTTCTCTTAAAATGTGAGGCAGCAGAAAGGTCATTTTTATAATGATCGTCAATAACATTAACAAACCTTGCCCTTAACACAGTCTCCACTTTTAAATTATTGACTGCCAAATATTGCTTGTCATGGTTTATTTACTCTGTTATTGCTTGATTTATTGACAAAAAACGTAGCACCTATTTATGTTTATGAAATCCAATGGAAACCAGTTGATACACAATCAGATACATTTTAGGAAAGGAATTTTAAACTAATTTGTCAAATGTGTACAAAAGAAGGGAAGGATAGCACACAAAGAGTTACAGAAAAAGGAAAAAGAGAGATGTGTGTGTATGACACCAGCAAAGGTGAAATTCAATGTGGACCAATGGACACGTGCCAGGCTATAGTTTATGCCCATTTATAAGGAGAAGGAAACAAGGTATTAACAATAATTTTCCTCTTCACTCTGAACAATATGGCATAAAATGTAATATAAAGCAATAGATTCAAAACCCACTGAGCCATACCTGCCCAACAGCATATCATAATTTAAAGGAAGAGACAGTCCATTATTGTCATCTGTTCCATTATGTGCGCCTGTTCTTGAAAACCAAGCATGATATCTTCTTGGTAGAAGTTCATGTTCCAAAAGCTCATTCATGAATTGCCCAAAGGTCCTTTGACATGGCCCAGAAGACAAAAAGTGTAAAATCAAAAAATATACTTCTTTAAGATCTACATCTATGTCTGTCTTAACAGTATGGTTAGTAGCTCTCTGTTGTTCTTCAAATTGTGACTTCATCAAAGCTGTATTTGGGTGATTGAGAGGTGCTTTATTACTGGAAGCTGTACCACTAGAAGATGCACACTTCCAAATTTCCATACTTTCATAAGAACCTGAAAACCAAGAACCACATCTTTTAAATGCACAGTGTACACAGAGAGACAAACTCCGAGAAAACATAATTGTTGAAAGCAAGCATCTTTGATGATCCAGCATTTTGAAAAATGTTCCAATAACTGTGCATGATTTCTTAAACGTTGATCTCATTCATGATTTCTCTACATTCCTTTTGAAATAAAGATCATCAGAGCAACCATTAGAAGTAAAATTGGAATCTTATACGTAATTTTCCATCACAACTGTGAGTTCTTTCTATCTAAATCTAGCGTTACATTAAGACTAATAAATAGCATTTCAAGGATTACTTTGGATGGGATTAAAAGGGAAGGTAAAACATCTTAGAAACAATCTGCAAGATCATATTATTCAACAAAAAGCAGTAAGGAGGAAGTTCAGGACAGTCCAGATTCTAATCGATTCCATTTCTCTGACCACATTGACTCTTTATATTGTTCTGGAGTAGAGCTATTAGCCAATATCTGCCCTATTAAAATCAATCCCCTCAAGGACAAATTAGGGCAATACCAGAAGTCATTTCAATCAACTTTGAAAATTGATAAAACAGTGCTGTATCGCTGTCACATACTGATTAGAACATTTCTGTGAAGCAAGAGTCCACATATGAGAAAATTAATCAAGAGTGAAACTAATGCCAAGTCGATAACCGAGTGGTCAAACAGCGCACTTCCGAATGCAGGCTGGTCCTCCATGTCAACAGTTTGATATTCACAAGGATAGTTCAAAAAACTCAACATTGACAGCAGGTATCCAGCTAGATTGTTTATAAACATACCATAACTAAACACCCTACAAGACAATATTCCCACATGGTAAATTGAGACTTCAACCCCATAAGAGGTTGTTGACCGAAAAGAAAAGAGATATAAACTAACTCAACCCCCTCTAGCAAAACATTCCACAATCACCATACTTAGCAACATTACAGCAAAGCATTCAGGAAAAGCTAACAACATGATCAAAACTAAAGTTCAACAGATACAAGAAAAGATTTATAAAAAAAACAAAATTAAACAGCTTAACAAGTCAAAACCAACATTGAATCTCGAAGCTAAAGGATTAATTCAATCATAATAAAAAACAAAGCTAAAATTAGAGAACCCCACAATGCTATTAGCCCTGACATACCCAAATGACAATAAGACATTGCATTAAAATTGCATAAGCTTGCAAATTAACAAAAACTAGTAAGATCCAACTAAACATACATGCAAGGGCATCACATACAAAATCAATAAATAGATAAAAAGGAACAGAACAAAGATCAAATTGTACCTCAAGATAAGGTCCAGTTTCCAAGTCAAGTATAGAGCTTGCAGCGTTAAAGAGACGATTAGGAACTGAAATAAAAATGAATATCTGAAATTAGATTAAAAAGAAAAAAAGTTGTCGAATTCAGTTGCTACATGTCGAAACCAAAGGGAAGCGACTTACAGAGAGCAAAGGAAGGAAGGAAGGAAGGAGAGAAATTGATTATTATAAGTGATTACTTTTTTATGTTCGTTTTATGCCGTTGGTGTTCCTGTACATACGTAGTGAGAAGAGAAGTACGGAACGGAACAGAACAGAACAGGGAAGGAAAATGAAAGAGGAGGAGGGATACAGGAAAAACCAAAAAATAATAATAATAATAATAATAATAATAGTAAAGGAAAAAATTAGCTAGAAAGGAAAATCTTCATTTTAACCTAAAAAGAATAAATCGCCAGTCGCCAGTCCACATTATTATTGGAAAAATATGCGAATTGGATCCACAGTGCACGCGGACGCTACTTTGAAATGACTCAAATACTCACAATAGTTATGAATGCTGAAGGGTATTATTGTACCGTATGAGTAAATTTAAATAACTTGGTGCTGGCTGGCACAGAGAGTAATAAGCTCCCGAAAATTAAACGCAAAATCTTAACCTTTTTCCATCTTAAATTTTCAAAATTTATAAGAAATTCGTTGTAGCCTATATCAACTTTAAACCTGTAAATTTGTTAGAAATTTATTGTCGTTTTAACTTTTAATAAATTAATTTAGCAAAACGGTATGGATACAGAAGATAGTGAATCGATAAAACAACGCCTTTTTGAAGGGGAAGAAAAGCTAGCTACACCGATCAAACATCTTCACCCAGAGAATAACAATATTAGTTCATCAATCCTGCTCCTAGTCCACCAATTCCCACATTTGTAGGAAGACAAATCCTAAATACTAATTTACAGCATCAAAGCCGGCAACATAGAATCAGGCATCGATAAATCGAATATCAAAGGTGTGAGGATGTATCTGCCACACATTCAAGGCTGCATACTCCTCCAAGCATTCTTTCAACTGAGCTTCACTATACCCCTGTTTGTTATCAGGCAACCACATTAATGAATCATCACCAAAGTCCCATAACTTGGAAATTCATTACCCAAATTCAGGTTCAGAGATTGTCTTACCTTTCTAGAAATCCAGTTTAGTGCATGAGCATAGCTCAGATCCATGGAGTTGGCCCTTGCAGCTTCATCGCGCAGGATTGAATAGATGTGAGAAATGGCGTCCAGACCAGATTTCTGACGTTCTTCGGAATATAAAGAAAATTTTGACATCTGCATTAACCTTAGTGCTTCATCTACATCACTTTGGCCCACTGTTTCTGAGAATCGGAGTCTTGCTAAAGCCTGCCAAGATAGAAAAAAGAACCACTACTATTAACATTTACTGAAAACGCCATATATGCAGATATATAATACGGGAATTACTATTTTCTATTACTCCGACAAACTTCTGCGCCACGTATTGTCATGAAATAAATCCAAGTTAAAAAGCAAAAAGGTAAATAAAAGACATACAGCTGATATGCGGAGGATGCTGAGCAGAGTTCTAACAGTTGTGTAGGAATGAGGAGCGTTTGATTTAGCTTCTTCTTGTCGAATGCTCGAGTATGCTGTAGCTATATATTCCTCTAGCTCCCTCGGAACATAAGGCGACAATCGTCTTGCAGCAGAAATGTATGCTCTAGCATTTAAGATGGAGAATCAACAATAAGCCCTTTACCTCAACAATCAACATTCAAGCAGAGTCGGAACTTTTTTCTGATTAGTCATTTATTATTGTTCTCAAATTTGAGAAAAAAAGAAAGGGTTTCCCAGCAGCTAATGAAAACATTTTTGGGATATAAGAATATGTCCTCCACCAACTCTACACAGAGAGCTTCAGTGTTGTGGACCATTGTTTAGTTTATTACCAACCACAAGTCCTTTATGAAATAGTACAGGCATCAAATCCACAAAAGTAAGAGAGCATGGAAAATTAAATACTTGGCTATGAGATAATTACCGAAGAATAGATGGTTCGAGTGGGGTGAAGCCGAGAGGAGGAGGTTCTTTATTCTGGTGGACATACACAACGTGTTTAGCCATGTCAAGATCACTCTCCATATCTGCTCGATCAAGGATCAACCACAGAAGATCAAATCTCGACAGAAGAGCAGGAGGTAGGTTAATATTTTCGGCTGGAGTTCTCCGGAGATCATATCTCCCCCTTCAACACAAATTGCATAACCCACGTCAGGATATAGGCTTCAGGTGTCCAGATTAACTTCGACATGCAAAGAGAATGATAAAAGAAGGGGAAAGAAATGAAATAGAAGCTAATAAATTGAATAATATCAAGTGCAAAGCAGTTTTTACCAAGCTGGATTAGCGGCAGCTAGAACAGCAGTTCTAGCATTCAAAGATGTAGTGATTCCAGCCTTGGCAATGCTGACTGTCTGCTGCTCCATAACTTCATGGATTGCTGTGCGATCTGATTCATCCATCTTATCAAACTCATCAATAGCACATATTCCCATATCAGCTAATACCTGCAACAAATAATAACTTTCTTTACTCAAACACCTAAAAATTTGAGCAAACAACCAGTTGAAAAGGTCTATATATCTTATTGACTGCCAGTAGAATTAGCTGTACAGTTCTCACCTGCAACTTACTATTGATCCATGAATGCAAACTCATAAACTTAAACCAATCAAAGACAAGAAAGAGGACGAAGAGAATAAAAAGGCTAAATCTTTCAGTTTGAATGAATAACATAAATTTGGTTCACAAAGATTCAATAACAGTATGCCCAATTTCTTGAGATCCACATTTTTAAGTAGAACACACTGAATTTTAACAGTTTACATTATGAAGTATTTGTCTTACCAAAGCTCCCCCCTCAAGGACCATTTCATTTGTAATTGAATCTTTCTGAACAGCAGCAGTTAGACCAACTCCACTGCTTCCTCTACCAGTTGTATAAACACCTCTGGGTGCTACATTAATTATGTGTTTCAGAAGCTGACTTTTGGCAACTCCAGGATCACCCATCAAACATATATGTAAATCTCCTCTAATCTGCAATTTGTTTGAAGTTAGTATAGATGTTTAAGTCTTAAACATAAGGCAATTCTCGAAGTAATTATTTAAAAATTCGTTTATCCTTACACATAGAAGGAAAAGAACAAAAAACAATTCCACCTTTTGTATTTAAAAATTCGTTTATCCTTACACATAGAAGGAAAAGAACAAAAAACAATTCCACCTTTCTACAATGAAGAGTTTATAACTTCAAATAACTAATCACAGAACTGGAAATATATCTCCCTCCATCATCCCTACATTTTGATCATAACTCTGTTCTTGTGAAACATACAACAGAAGAGAGATCTCAATAAAGTCATTAACTTCAATCATTAAAGGTTGGCTTTAAGTTTATCTGTCAAGAAATGTTCTACAGTAATAAGTAGAATTATTAAATTACCTTCATTCCATCCTTCAGTTTCCGATGAGGTGCGCCCACTAGTAAGAGTAGTAAGGCTTTCTTAATATCTTCATGTCCATAAATTTCTGGAGCTAATGATTGTGCCAACTTGTTATAAATATCACCGTCCTCAGCTAGAGATGCAATCTGCTCTTCCTCGTCACCATTGAGTTCATACCTACAATACAACACAATTTATTACATATGACAATGCTTGTCTCCACACTTTCTCTTTGTAATTACAGGCTTCAATGCTGTCATAGAGAACTAATTTTCTGTGGTCGGTACTTAGAAGAGGAAGTGGAAGTGTTAGTTTGCAATTGCAAATATCTTCATAAATAAATTGGCTGAAACCCCAGTCAAGAACCAACAAGTGGCTTACTCTTCATATTTTTTCTTGAAATGAGTTACAGACATTGCTTCCATATATGTATCAGCAACCAAACCAGCACGCAGAGCTCTGAAACCAGTATAAGGAATAGGAAGAAAGATCCCTGATAATTCGACAATGTCACCTGGAGCCACCTAACAACATTGATAAACAGCCATGCATGAATTAAAGGTTCTGGTAGCAGATAGGATACAATTATATGAAGTCTACTTGAAATTATGTGACTCAAACGTAATGAAGCAGAAGATCAAATCATGTGAAGAATTTGCTTTTCCTGTGTCTTAAAATGTAATACAATCATCCCAGAAGTCCTCGTTCAGCAACTATCAAAAAGCTTAAAAGAGTTGCAATCATTCAGATCCGTAACTTTATGTAAAATCAAAATTACGTGTTTCATGAATCACTACCTTTCTTGTGAGTTCTCCTCTAAAATGAACAGTCATTGACCGTGGAATATGACCTTTTGGTACATGTTCTGCCAACTCTTGAATCTTAGCCTGTAAAATGAATCTCTTTTTAAATAATCCTGATAGAAAAGGCTGTATATATGCCTTAGCATGTTCAACATGAACAAAAAATTGGCAGGCACCTCCTGAAACTTCAAAAACTTTGATGCCCTCAGTTGCAGAATAAGGTTTCCCTTTCTTTTATTGATATCACAGCGTTTAGACGGGCACTCAAACAAGGGCATGAAGTTTCGTGCAGTTACTTCCTGAGACATACAATTGAGGATCAGTTTATCAAAAAAGTAAAAAGTCAAAAAATGATCAGAAGGAACATTTATTTATGACATGCTAGCAGATGGCTGATAATGACATTCACAAATCGTTCAGTAGCTCATACTCATCACCTGGTATATTTCAAAGCCGCAATCTTCACATGTATACACAGCTACCTGCATCAGTGGCTTAACATCTGAACAACGGGTTATAATACCAGAAATCCTTACAAGCTGACCAATGCATGAAGCCTTAACTTCTCTAATAGTGAATGGCCGTCCCTTTGACGGTGCCTTGATATAGACTTGGCTGAAGCCAGAAAGTTAGAGATAAGTATGACTCAAGTGGAAGGAAATCGCATATAGAACTTGGGAACATGTAAATTGAGCAACTACTACTGTGTAAAGTTAGTTAATAACCACAAAAATCATATTCCTGCATCATCAATATCCTAGAAATTTAAGAAATGCATATCATTTTAACAGTGAATATAACCACCCGCAGTTAATGTTCTCTTCTGATATCTCCAAATTCCATGGGAAACAACAGCCTTAAATTCCAAATTAAAGCATCCCGTTGATATAGGAACAAAAGCAAGCTAAAATCGATAAAGCTTACTTACTAGTAACGCTTAATTTCAGGAGGCATGTGCTGGTGCGGATCAGAACCATCAGCATTCTCAGTCGTGTCCTCAGTTCTCTGAGTCATCAATATGTCATGATCATCATCAGGAAATGCCTCCGTAGGCTCCGGCATCAATTCATCAATCACAGCGGAAAAAACCCCAATATATCTTCGAGTGTTCTCAGTAACCCTTTCCAAAAACTCCTCATCCAAATCATTATACTAGAGCAAAACAAGTAACGACTATTACAATCTTCTACATTTGGAAAACGGTAGGAGTAAGGCACATAGAACTGTACATTGGTAAGGTCTTGGAGATCTATCTGGATTGCACGGATCTTATGATTCGCAACATCTTGCTGGAGACAAAAGAACAAAATAGGATTAATTCAATCGAAACATGAAGATAGCGTAGCTTCTATTGATGTGTATTCAAAAATGTCTTGAACTCGTTACTGTCAAGAGTACAGTGGGAACTCACGAGAATGTTCACGTATTTGGCTTCGCCATCAGCATTCCAGAAGTTCAATAGAAAATCCTTTGCAAGGGCTACGACAAAGATTAAAAGAATAAACGGAAAAAAGATTAAACAAAAGAAGAGAATGTTGGCTGATCCAGAAGATCATTTTGATATTCAGAGAGACAGAGAAAGACAAAGTACCTCTTTCTACGTCAAGATCTAAAGTTTTCATGGCTCAGCGAAGAATGAAATGCGAGAGAGAATGAAGACTCAAGTAGCTGAGGAGGGAGACGGAGATTTGGCGGCAAAATAAGAGAGGGAATTAGGGCAAGGAGTGTTTTGGCGGGAAAACAACGGGCGTAAAGGGAAGTGATACCCTGCGCATCGGCTTCTGTCTAATTTCATTAGGCCTGGTTCAAGGGCCTACTCACTCTTCAGAAAATGATAAAATTACAAATGTGGCTGCTGGGATTCGAGCCCAGGTCTCTACGGCCACAACGTAGAATTCTAACCACTAAACTACAGCCACTTCATGGCTGTTCCTTCAAAGATTATCAAAATCATCTAATCTCTCGTAAATCGTAAATAAAAGTTAGATTTAAAAGGGTGCCGAAAGCTTTTTTAAATTTCCCTTCATTGTTGGCGAGTTTTTGTCTAGTTACATAGGCCATAATCTTATCAGGAAAGTCAGAGTCAACTAATTCTATATACAAGTTTTGCTTTGCGTAAGAAGAGACAACAACCTTTAACTTTATCGTTACAAAGAAGCTACTTTGTTAGTTACTTCAAGATTAACTCTCGGGTGATATCTTATTGATGTTTTCACTAATTATGTGAATTTATTCTTCTTTTTACATAAATTATATGTAGTATATATATTATAGGTTTGTTGTTCGTTGTTTGTTGTTCTTGAAAGAGCTAATTGATTTGGATTTTACGTAAGGATGATATTTTGGCTAGACTCAATAAAAATCAATTGATGAAATTTAAATTCATTAATATTTAAACTGAACTTCAATTTAATTCAAATAATTCATATTAGTTAATTAAAATAATATTATTTTGAAAGGAAAAAATCAAGTCAAACCCTACTTATGTGATAGTGTTCTTAGTGATTTAGATAAGACTTTGATTTATCAACAATGCACAAAGCTTCCTTTTGTATTTTACAAAAAGATTGTTTCTATTGCTCAAATTTATAATTTTTTAGTCACAAAAAAATAATTTTAATAGGTGTTTCAATGCTGAACAACAATGAACTAATTATGGAAGAGATGTAGTTTTCCTTGCATATTAAGCCCTCCGTCCTATATTCAACAGTATGTTTGTATTCTTTTTTTAAATTTAAATATTATATTGCTACGTACTGCAAGAGCTACTACAACATAGAAAGCGATTCATGATTGAGAAGCCTTTAGGAATCATTATAAAAGGATAGAAAAAGTAGTTACAAGGAATAGAACAAAGTGCAACTAAAAGGAAGAAAAAATGCTTAAAGTTGCTACCAGTTCTTCATATACGGAGAAAGCAATTTTTAGCATAAATATGTGATCAAATCATGTTGGAAACTTGTCAGCAAGAAGATATTTCTCTTCCTTCTTATCCTTGAGACGTCGATTATTTCACTCTTACCATATACAATAGATAGAAATGGTAAAGGCAACTTTGAGCAGGGTTGAGTGTGGTTTCCCCTTCCTTTTGTTATGAATAACCCATCTCAGGACACATCCCCAATTATAACTGGGGTGAGAGATAAGGAATAGATGCAAGATTCTACTCCAGATTGCTTTAGTATAGCTACACGGAACAAGTGCATATTCCCTACCCTTGATAGCCAAGCTACATAATGAGCATGAAGCATCAATCGTACCCCTCCATTGACTTTTGGTTTGAAGCCTATTCTTAATGGTGAGCTGTGTTATAAAAGCAGCCTTGGGCCATGTAGTGTGTTTCCATAGTAAGTTGTACCAGGGAACATCAGAGGAATTAGTAACGAAAAGTTTATAGTAAGACTAGTTAATAAACATACCATTTGAGTTTAGAATAATCTTCAGAACCAGTGTTTGGGAGGCTCGAAAAGTAGTCCACGAGAAAATGAAAACTTTGAAAATTTGCTTGTCACATCCCATTGGCGATTAAGGATGAAACTCTTACGCTAAGAGGCATGCTGGTTATAAGGTTTAGGAAGTCAGGAGAGCGAATGAGGGGGTTGTTAACCAACCAGTTGTTCTACCAAATCCAGGTTTTCTCACCATGGCCTATTTTGTGCTTAAGATACGGGTGGATGATATCTCATAGCTTCATCGTCTGCTTAAGTATCCAAGAACCCTTCTGAGAATAATCAACCTGCCAGAAGTTAGAGTGCTTTATATAATATTCATGAATCCATTTAGTCCACATTGCATTATGATCGTGTATAGCCTCCATAATCTTTAACAGTTAAAGACATTATGCATAGTAGATATCGAACTGATCCTAGGTGATACAACCAGCCTTCGCAATGGAGTTCGATGCCTTACACATTAACCTGACAAGCTACACATGCCAAGTAGTCCAATTACAACGCAACAAGCTTCAAGGCTTAAACAAGCAATGCAAGCT